>JANZXR010018113.1:0-15625 GCA_027575705.1 Erythroxylum echinodendron
TGTTTTGAAAAAGAAAAAGTGGGCCCACATTTATGACCATTGATAAGAGTTTTAAATTCAAAAAAAAAGTATACCGACTTTTGTTTAGTGAAGTAATGTGACACGCTACCCTCGCGGGGCACAGATTCGGATATCACTGTCGATCTCAGGTTCGAGTCCGGCGGGAGTGGGGTGTTACAGTTTTACCTACCGAAGGTGACCAATAGCCTTTTTTTTCCTACCGAAGGTGCCCAATGGATTCTTTTTCGCATCGAAGGTGCCTAGCAACCGTACCAATGAGCTATTTTGACCACCAAAGCTATGCCAACAGGTTGTTTTTCCCACAAAAGCTTCATCATCAGGCTATTTTATCCACCGAATGTGCCTAAAGGGTTGTTTTCCCATTGAAAGTGCCTAGGGACCCTGCCAAAGGGTTGTTTTGCCAATGGATTGTTTTTCCCGTTAAAGGTGCCTAGTGACCCTACCAAAGGGGTATCTTGCTCGACGAAGGTGTGACAATGGGCTATTTTCCCCACCAAAAGTGCCTATCAACCTTACCAAAGGGCTGTTTTGTAGATCGAAAGTGTGCCAATAGGCTATTTTGCCTACAGAAGGTGTATCAACGGGCTATTTTTCCCACCAAAGGTGGCCAACGAACAATTTTTCCCACCAAATGTGCCTATCGACCGTCCCAACAAGCTGTTTTCCTTATCGATTGTGTGTCAACAGGCTATTTTGCCTACCAAAGGTGCCCAATGTGTTATTTTTCTACTGAAGGTGCCTAGCGACTGTGCCAATGGGCTATTTTATCCACCAATGGTGTGCCAACGGGTTGTTATACCTACCAAAAGTGTAGAAACAGACTATTTTTCCAACAGAAGGTGCTAGCAACTGTGCTAAGGGGCTATCAAAAGTCTGCCAATAGATTGTTTTTCTCACCAAATGTGCCCAACGATTGCGGCAACAATCTATTTTCCCACCAAAAATGCCTACCGACTATTCCAACGGCTTATTTTACCCACAGAATGTGTGTCAACAGGTTACTTTGCCTACCGAATGTGTGCAAAGGAGTCGTTTCTGCTACTAATGATGCCCAACATAATGTTTTTCCTACCTAAGGTGCCTAGCGACTGCGCCAACAGACTATTTTGCTGATCATGCCGATGTGTTGTTTTGCCAACGAGCTATTTTGCCTACTAAAGGTACCTATCGATCGTGCCAACATCTTCTTTTTCCCATCGAAGGTGCCTAACGAACGTGCTCAATGTGGTGTTTTTCCCCCAAAGGTCTACCAACTGGTTGTTTTGCCCACCAAAGGCTCCCAACCAGCTGTGTTGGCCACTAAAGGTGCCAAGCGAACGTGCCAACAGGTTGTTTTCCTAACGGGCTATTTTGTCCACCAAAGGTGTGTCAACAGGCGTTTTTCCCAACAATGGTACCGAAAGGGTTGTTTTCCCTTCGAGGGTGCCTAGTGATCTGGCCAACAATCTTTTTTCCCCACCAAAGATGTGCCAACAGGTTATTTTTCCCACCCAAGGAGCCTATTGACCTTACTAATGGGTTGTTTTGTGCACCGAATGTCAGTCAATGGGTTATTTTGCCCACTGAAGGTGCCTAACTATCTTGCCAATAGGTCTTTTTTCCTATAAAAGATTACCAACAAGGTGTGTTTCCCACCAAAAGTCGACCAATGGGATGCTTTGCCTATCAAAGGTGCTCAACAGGCTGTTTTTCCCATCGAAGGTGCCTAGCAAACGTGCTAGCAGGCTATATTTTTCCACCAAAGGTGCCAACAGGCTATTTTCCCACTAAAGGTTCTAGCGAATGTATCAACATGTTGTTTTTCCAACAGAAGGTTGCCAATGAACTATTTTCCTACCAAAGGTGCCTAGCGACCATGCCAATGGGTTGCTTTGCTTACCGAATGTGTGCCAAAGCACTATTTTGCCCATCAAAAGTGTCTGATGACAGTGCAGTCGTGTCGTTTTCTCACTGAAGGTAGGTGTGTTTTGCCCACCGAAGGTATGCCAATGGGGTGTATTTCCCACCAAAGATGCCCAATAGGTTGTTTTCCACATCAAAGGTACCTAGCGACTGTGCCAACGGGCTATTTTGCTCATCGAAGCTATGCCAACAAGATCTTTTGGCTACCAAAGTTTTGTCATCAGGCTGCTTTTCCCATCGAATGTGCCCAATGGGTTGTTTTCCCACTGAACCTGCCTAACGACCTAGCCAAAGGGCTATTTTGCCAATGGGTTGCTTTTCCTATCGAAGGTGACTAGCGACCCTACCACCGTGTTGTTTTGCCTACTGAAGGCGTGCTAATGGGTTGTTTTTGCAACCAAAACTGCCTAGCAACCCTGCCAAAGGGTTGTTTTGTCGATCGGAGGTGCGTCAACGAGTTGTTTTGCCTACCGAAGTTTTACCAACGGGCTATTTTTCCCACCAAAGGCAACCAACTGACTATTTTTCCCACTAAATGTGCCTAGTAACCATCCTAATAGACTCTTTTGCTAACCGATTGTGTGCCAATGGGCTATTTTATAGACCAAATGTATCCAACATGCTGTTTTCCCACTGAAGGTGCCTAGCGATCATGCCAATAGTCTATTTTGCCCACCAAAGGTGTACCAACAGGGTATTTTGCCAACCAGAGGTGTGCCAACAAATTGTTTTCCCCACCGAAGGTGCTCAACGGGCTGTTTTACCACCAAAGGTTCCTGGAGACTATGCCAAAAGGCTATTTTTCACATCGAAGGTGCCTAGCAACCATGCCAACAGGCTCTTTTACCCATAGAATGTGTGTCAATGGATAGTTTTGCCTACTGAAGTTGTATGGAGGAGCTTTTTTTGTCACCGATGGTGCTTAATAGAATGTTTTTCCTACCTAAGGTGTCGAAAGGAATTTTTACCACTGAAGTTGCCTAGTGACCTAGCCAACGGGCTATTTTGCTCACCGAATGTCAGTCAATGGGCTGTGCAGTTTTTCCCTTCAAAGGACTACCAAAGAGTTGTGTTTCCCACCAAAGGTCCACCAATGGGTTGTTTTGCCCATTGAAGGTGCCCAATAGGCTATTTTATCCATCAAAGGTGTGCCAACGGGCTATTTTTCCCACCAAAGGTGCCTAGTGAACGTGCCAATAGGCTATTTTGGCCACCAAGGGTGCCAACAGGGTATTTTAGCGAATGTGTCAACATGCTATTTTTCTGACCGAAGGTGTGCCAACGGATTGTTTTCCCCACCGAAGGTGCGTAATAACTGTGCCAACAGGCTATTTTCCCTACCGAAGGTATGCCAACAGGTTGTGTTTCCTATCGAAGGTGCCTAATTGGATGTTTTCCCACCGAAGGTGCCTAGTGACTATGCCAAGGGGTTGTTTTGCCTATCAAAGTTGTGCCAACGGGTTGTTTTTCCTACCAGAGGTGTTCCAATAGGCTATTTTTGTTATTGAAGGTGGCCAATGGACTATTTTTCCCACTGAAGGTGTCTAGCGACCCTGTCAAAGGACTGTTTTGTTCATAGAATGTCAGCCATCGGGCTATTTTGCCCACCAATAGTGCCTAATGATTGTACCAACGAGTCATTTTTCCCACTAAAGGTGCCCAACAACTTTTTTTCTTCATCGAAGGTGCCTAACGACTTTGCCAATAGGTTGACCAACTGTTTTTTCAGTTGAAGGTGAGTAGTGACACTGCCAACGGGCTGTTTTGCCCACCAAATGTTTGCAAGCGGGCTATTTTTCCCATCGAAAGTGCCTAGGGATCATGTCAACATGTTATTTTTTCCATCGACGGTGTGGCAACGGGTTGTTTTTCCTATTGAAGATGCCTTGCGAATGTGCCAGCAAGTTGTTTTTGCCACCAACAGTGCCCAAAGGGCTATTTTGCCTCTTAAAGGTGCCTAGAAACCCTGCCAACGAGTTGTTTTCCTACTGAAGATGCCTAGCAACCCTACCAACAAGTTGTTATTCCCAATGAAGATGTCTAGTGACTATGTCGACGTGTTGTTTTTCCCATCGAAGGTGCCTAACGACCATGCTAACGGGTTATTTTGCCCACCATATGTGTACCAATTAGCTGTGTTTCCCACTTAAGGTACTTAGCGACCGTGTCAACTGGCTATTTTACCCACCAAAGGTGTGCCAATGGGTTGTTTTCATATCGAAGGTAACCGATGTGCTGTTTTCCCACCGAAGGTGCCTAGTAATCATGCCAACAGGTTGTTTTGCCTACAAAAGGTGTGCCAATAGGCTATTTTTCTAACTGAAAGTGCCCAACTGACTGTTTTTCCCACCAAAGGTACTAGGTGATTGTGTCAATAGGCTAATTTGCCCACCAAAGGTATACCAAGGGCTATTCTACATACTGAAGGGGTGCCAACAGGCTATTTTCCCATTGAAGGTGCCTAGCAACAGTGGCAACGAGCTGTTTTTCCTATGAAAGGTACCTAGCAACCGTGCTTACAAGCTGTTTTGTACATTGAATGTCTGCCAACGAGTTGTTTTGCCTACTGAGGGTGTGCGAAGGAGCCATTTTTCCACTAATGGTGCCTCACAAAATGTTTTTCCCACCTAAGGTTCCTAGCGATCGTGCCAACAGGCTATTTTTTCAATGTACCAATAGGCTATTTTTTCCAATGGCGAGTGTACCCAACGACCTTACCATCGATTTGTTTTGCCCATCAAAGGTATGCCAATGGACTATTTTCCGAACTAAAGGTGCTTAGCGACCCTATCAAAGGGCTGTTTTGCCCATCGAAGGTATGCCAACGAGATTGTTTTTCCTATTAAAATTTCCTAATGACCATGCTGGCTAGCTTTTCTTCCTACCAAAGGTCCCTAACGACCGTGCCAAAAGGTTGTTTTGCCTATTGAAGATGCCTAAAAACCTTGTCAATGAGTTATTTCCCCATTGAAGGTGCTTAGCGACCTCACTAATGGGCTACTTTTCCCACCAAAAATGTCTAGCCACTGTGCCAACATGTTATTTTTTCCAACAAAGGTGTCGACCAACTGTGCTAATGGGTTGTTTTGTCCACCGACCATGTACCAATAAGCTGTGTTTCCTGCCGAAGGTGTTTAGCGACCATGCCAATTGGCTATTTTGTCCACCAAAAGTGTACCAATAGGTTGTTTTTCTCAACGAAGGTGCCCAACATGTTGTGTTCCCACCGAAGGTGCCTAGTGACTGTGCCAACAAGCTGTTTTGCCTAGTAAAGGTGTACCAATAAGCTATTTTTCCCACTCAAGGTGCCCAATATACTGTTTTTCTGCCTAAGGTGCCTAGCGATTATGCCAACAAGCTGTTTTACCCACCAAGGGTGTGAAACGAGTTGTTTTGCCTACTCAAAGTATGCCAATATATTGTTTTTCCCACTGAAGGTACCTAGTGACTGTGCCAGTGAGCTATTTTTTCTACCGAAGGTGCCTAGCAACAGTGACAACAGGCTGTTTCATTTGTTAATTGTGCGTTAATGGGCCCTTTTTCCTACTGAAGGTGTGCAGACGAGTTATTTTTTCCACCAATGGTGTCCAATGGAATGTTTTTCCCACATAAGGTTCCTAACGACCGTGCCAACTGGCTATTTTGTCGATTATGCCAAGGGGCTATTTTGCCAACAAGCTATTTTATCAGCTGAAGGTACCTAATGATCATGCCACAGTGTTGCTTTTCCCAATGAAGGTGGCTAACAAAGGTGCTAACGGGTTGTTTTTCCCACAGAAGGTGCCTAACAACCTTACCAATAGGCCATTTTTCCTATTGAATTCTACCAACGTGCTGTCTTGCCCACTGAAGGTGCCCAACGTGCTATTTTGCCTACTGAAGGTACCTAACGATCGTGTGACTGTGCCATTTTTCCTACTAAAGTTACCTAATGACCATTCCAATGAGCCATTTTTCCCAACGAAAGTCAACCAACAAGCTATTTTGCTTACCAAAGGTGCCCAACGGGCTATTTTGCTCAATGAAGGTTCCAAGCGAATTTGCCAACTAGCTGTTTTTCCTACTGAAGGAGCCCAACGGGGTTGTTTTGTTTGCCAAAGGTGTACCAACAGGCTAATTTTTCCTCCGAAGGTGCCCAACTGGCTGTTTTCCCACTGAAGGGGCCCAGCGTCCTTACCAACAGGCTATTTTTCCCACCTAAGGTGTGCCAACGGGCTGTTTTTCACACCAAAGGCACCTAACAACTGTGCCCATGGGTTGTTTTCCCATTGATGGTGCCTATCGACCCTGTTGATGAGCTATTTTGCCAACTGAAGGTGTGCCAGCTAGCTATTTTTCCTATAGAAGGTGCCTAGTGACCTTGCCAATAGGTCAATTTGCTTACTGAAGGTGCCTAGAAACCCTATCAACAAGCTATTTTCCTACTGAAGATGCCTAGTGACTATGCCAGCGAGTTATTTTTCCCATCAAAGGTGACTAGAAACCGTACCAACAGGGTGTTTCAACCACTAAATGTGTTTCAATGGGTCGTTTTTCCTACTGAAGGTGTGCAGATGAGTCATTTTTGCCACCAATGGTGTCCAACGGAATGTTTTTCCCACATAAGGTTCCTAACGACTGTGCCAACTGGCTATTTTGCCAATTGTGCCAAGGGGCTATTTTGCCAACAAGCTATTTTGCCAGCTAAAGGTACCTAATGATCGCGCCACGGTGCTGTTTTTGCCATCAAAGGTGGCTAACTAAGGTGCCAATGGGTTGTTTTCCCCATAGAAGGTGCCTAGCATCCTTGCCAATGGGCCATTTTTCCCACTGAAGGTCTACCAATGTGTTGCTTTACCCACTGAAGGTGCCCAACAGGCGTATTTTGCCTACTACAGGTACCTAACGATCGTGTGACTGTGTTATTTTTCCCACTGAAGTACCTAATGACCATTCCAATAAGCCATTTTTCCAATCGAAGGTCTACCAATGGGCTATTTTTCCTACCAAAGGTGCCTAATGGGCTATTTTGCTCATTGAAGGTTCCAAGCAAATGTGCCAAAAGGTTGTTTTTCCCATTAAGTAGCCCAACGGGATGTTTTCTTTGCCAAAGGTGTGCTAACAGGCTATTTTTCCCTCCAAAGGTGCCCAATCGACTGTTTTCCCACTGAAGGTGCCTAGCAACCCTACCAATAGGTTATATTGAGCACCTAAGGTGTGCCAATGGGCTGTTTTTCATGCCGAAGGCAACTAGCAACTATGCCCACGGGTTGATTTCCCATTGATGGTGCCTAGCGATCTTGCTAACGAACAATTTTGCCAACCGAAGGTGTTCCAACTAGCTATTTTTTGCCATAGAAGGCGCCTAGTGACCTTTCCAATGAGCCATTTCGCTTACTGAAGGTGCCTAGAAACCCTATCAATGAGCTATTTTCCCACTGAAGGTGCTTAGTGACTGTGCCAGCAATTTATTTTTCCCATTGAAGTTGCCTAGCAATCATGTGAACAGGCTGTTTCATCCACTAAATGTGCGTCAATGGGACGTTTTCCTATTGAAGGTGTGCATACGAGTCATTTTTGCAGCCAATGGTGTCCAACGGAATGTTTTTCTGGTATAAGGTTCCTAGCGACCGTGCCAACTAGCTATTTTGCCGATTGTACCAAGGGGCTATTTTGCCAACAAGCTATTTTGCCAGCTGAAGGTACCTAATGATGAAGCCATCAAAGGTGCTAACGGGTTGTTTTGGCCATAGAAGGTGCCTAGAAACCTTGCCAATAGGCCATTTTCCCACCTAAGGTCTACCAACGTGCTGTTTTGCCCACTGAAGGTGCCTAACACGCTATTTTGCCCAATGAAGATACCTAACGATCATGTGACTGTGCTGTTTTTCCCACTGAAGGTACCTAATGATCAGTCCAATGAGCTGTTTTTCCCATAAAAGGTCTGCCAATAGGCTATTTTGCCTACCAAAGGTGCCCAACGGGCTATTCAGGCTGTTTTTCCTAACGAAGGAGCCCATCAGCATGTTTTGTTTGCCAAAGGTGTGCCAACAGGCTATTTTTCCCTCCGAAGGTGCCCAATCGGCTATTTTCCCACTGAAGGTGCCTAGCGACCCTACCAACAGGCTATTTTATCCACCTAAGGTGTGCCAACGATCTGTTTTTCATACTGAAGGCAACTAGCAACTGTGCCCACGAGTTGTTTTCCCATTGATGGTGCCTGGCAGTCCTATGGACGAGCTATTTTGCCAACCGAAGGTGTGCTAACTAGCTGTTTTTCCCATAAAAAATGCCAGGTGACCTTGCCAATGGGTCGTTTTGCTTACTGAAGGTGCCTAGAAACCCTATCAATGAGCAATTTATCCACAAGTTACCTAGCGACCTACCAACGGGTTATTTTTCCCATCAAAGTTACCTAGCGACTGTGCCAATGTGCTGTTATTCGCACTGAAGGTGCCTAGCGACTGTGCTAATAGTTTGTTTTGCCCACCAAAGGTGTGCCAACATGCTATTTTGCCTACTGAAGGTGAACCAACGAGTTGTTTTTCCCATCGAATGTGCTCAATAGTTTGTTTGTCTGACCTAAGTTGCCTAACAATGGTGTCAATGGGTTATTTTCCCCACTGAATGTGCACCAATGTGTTGTTTTTCTATCCAAAGGATTCCAACGAGCTATTTTTCCTACCAAAGGTGTGCCAATGGGCTATTTTTTCGACCAATGGTGCCTAATGGGCTGTTTTCCCATCGAAGTTACCTAACAATCCTGCCAAAGAGTTGATTTTCCCACCGAAGGTGCCTAGTGACCGTCCCAATAGATTGTTTTGTCCTCTAAATGTGCGTCAACAAGTTGTTTTTCCTACTGAAGTTATGCGAAGGAGTGATTTTTTCCATCGATGGTGTCCAACGAAATGTTTTTCCCACATAAGGTTCCTAGCGACCATGCCAACGAGCTATTTTGATGATCATGCCAATGGGTTACTTTACTAATGGGCTATTTTGCTAGCTGAAGGTACCTATTGATCGTGCCACAGTGCTATTTTTCCCATCAAATGTGCCTAGCGAAGGTGCCAACCGGTTCTTTTTCCCACAGAAGGTGCCAAGTGATTGTGCCAATGAGTCGTTTTTCTCACTGAAGGTTTACCAACGGGCTATTTTTCACACCAAAGCTACCCAATAGGCTATTTGGACCATTAAAGGTTCTAAGAGAATGTGTCAATAGGCTGTTTTTCCTACCGAAGTTGCCCAACGGGTTGTTTTTTTGCCAATGGTTTGCCAACAGGCTATTTTTCCCTGTGAAGGTGCCCAACAAGTTGTTTTCCTACTGAAGGTGCCTAGTGACCTCACCAACAGACTATTTTGCCCACCTAAGGTGTGTCAACGAGCTGTTTTTCCCACCGAAGGTACCCAGCAACTATGCCAATGGGTTACTTTCCCGTCGATGGTGCCTAGTGACTGTATCGACAGGCTCTTTTGCAAACCGAAGGTGTGCCAACTGGTTGTTTGTCCCATAGAAGGTGCCTAGCGACCCTAATAACAGGCTATTTTGCCTACTGAAGGTGCCTAGAAACCTTGTCAATAAGCTATATTCCCACTGAAGATGCCTAGCGACCTGCCAACGGGCTATTTTTTGCATCGAAGTTACCTAGCGACTGTGTCAACATGCTATTATTCGCACCGAAGGTGCCTAGCCATCGTGCTAATAGTCTATTTTGCCTAGCAAAGGTCTTCCAACGTGTTATGTTGCCTAATGAAGGTGAGCCAATGGGCTATTTTTCCCACCGAATGTGCCCAATAGGTTGTTTGACCCATCTAAGGTGTATAGCGACGGTACCAATGGGCTATTTTCTGCACCGAATGTCTGCCAATGAGCTATTTTTCTGACCGAAGGTTTCCAACAAGTTGTTTTGTCCACCAAAGGTGTGCTAATGGGTTGTTTTTCCCATTGATGGTGCCCAACGGGTTGTCTTCCCACCCTAGTGACCCTACCACTAAAGGTGCCTAGCAACCCTACCAATTGGCTATTTTGTGCATTGAAGTTGTCATGTGACCATATTAATTGGTTTTTTTCCCACAAAAGGTGCCTAGTGACCCGATAACACTGTGCTAGGGAGCTATTTTGCTCACCAAACTTGCCCAACATACTGTTTTCCTCACCTAAGGTGCCTAATGACCGTGCCAATGGGCTATTTTGCCCATAGATGTTGACTAGTGACCCTGCAAATGGGCTATTGTTCCCAACAAAGGTGTGCTAATGGGCTGTTTTGCATACTGAAGGTACCCAACAGGCTATTTTTCACACTAAAGGTGTCTAGTGACTTGTCAACGGGCTGTTTTGCCCACTGAAGGTGTGCAAGCAGGCTATTTTTCCCATCAAAGGCACTTAGCGATCCTGCCAATGGGCTGTTTTGCTAGCCAAAGGTGTGTCAATAGGTTATTTTTCCCACCACAAGTCCCCAACGGACTATTTTTCCCTAAAAATTGTGCCAAGGGGCTATTTTGGCCACTGAAGGTACCTAACGACCCTACCAATAGGCTGTTTTGCACATTGAAGGTCCCGAACGGGTTGTTTTTCCCTAAGGTATCTAGCGATCGTGCCAACGATCTATTTTTCCCACTGAACATGCCAATGAACTGCTTTGCCCACCGAAGGTGTAAGCTATTTTGCTCACTAAAGGTGTCTAAAAACCCTGCCAATAAGTTATTTTACTGTTGAAGATGCCTAGCAAACATGCCACTAGGTTGTTTTTCCCACCAAAGGTGCCCAACAAGTTGTTTTGTTCACTAAAGTTATGCCAACGGGCTGTTTTTCCCACGAAATATGCCCAATAGGCTATTTTCCCACCGAAGGTGCCTAGTGACCTTATCAACGGGTTATTTTGCCTATCAAAGGTGTGCAAACAGGTTGTTTTCCCACCGAAGGTGCCTAGTGACCCGGCCAATAGGCGCCTTAGTCCATCAGAGGTGTGCCAATGGGCTGTTTTGCCTACCAAAGGCATGCCAATCAACTATTTTTTCCACTGAAAGTGGCCAACAGATTGTTTTTTCCACCTAAGGTGCCTAGTGATCATACCAATTGGTTGTATTGCCCACTAGATGTGTCCCAACAAGCTACTTTGCCCACCTAAGGTGTGCCAACAGGCTGTTTTGCACACTAAAGGTATGCAACGACCTATTTTTCCCATAGAAGGTGCCTAGCGACCGTGCGAATGAGCTATTTTTCCCATCGAAGGTGCCTAGAAACTGTAAAATAGGTTGTTTTATCCTCTGAAGGTGCCTAACGACCTAACCAATGGGCTCTTTGGCCTATCAAAGGTGAGCTAACGATTGTTTTTCCTATCAAAGGTGTGTCAATGGGCTTGTTTTTCCATCGAAGGCTGCCAACGGACTATTTTTCCCACTAAAGATGCCCACCAACTGTGCCAATAGACTGTTTTGCTTACCGACAGTGCCAATGTTTTGCCCACCAAAAGTGCCTAGCTACTGTGCCAATATGCTATTTTTCTCACAAAAGATATGCCTATGGGCTATTTTGCCTATCGAACGTGTGCCAATGGACTATTTTTTCGTCCAAAAGTTCCCATTGGACTGTTTGTCCCACCTAAAGTGCCTAGCAACTGTGTCAATGAGTTTTTTGGCCCAATGAAGGTGGCAAGGGGCTATTTTACCCACCGAATGTGTGCCAACGGGTTGTTTTCCCCATCAAAGGTGTGCCAATAAACTATTTTTCCCATCGAAGATGGCCAACACACTATTTTTGCCACCAAAGGTGTGCCAATGGGTTGTATTTCCCACCGAAGGCTCCCAATGGTTTGTTTTCCACTTCAAAGGTGCCTAACGATTGTGCCAACAGGCTATTTTACCCACTGAACCTATGCCAACAGGTTGTTTTGGACAACAAAGTTTTGCCATCAGGTTGATTTTCCCACCAAATGTGCCCAACGGGCTATTTTCCTAATGAAGGTATCCAGTGACCCTACCACTGGAATGTTTTACCTGCTGAAGGTGTGCCAACGGGCTATTTTTTCGACTGAAAGTGCCTACCAACCTTGCTAGAGGGCTGTTTTATCCATCGAAGGTGTGTCAACAGGTTATTTTTCCAACCGAAGGTGGGATTTCCCACCAAAGGTGCCTACCGACTGTCCCAGTAGGTTGTTTTACTCACCAATTATGTTCCAACGGGCAATTTTGCTCTCCAAAGGTGCCCAATGTGTTTTTTTCCCACTGAAGGTGCCTAGCGACCATGCCAACGGGCTGTTTAACACTCCAAAGGTATGCAAACAGACTATTTTATCTACCGAGGGTGTGCCAACAGATTGTTTTTCCCACCGAAGGTGCCCAATGGTCTGTTTTACCATCGAAGGTTCCTAGTGACCATGCCATAGGGCTATTTTTCCTATCAAAAGTGCCTAACGACTGTGCCAATGGGCTATTTTTCCCACAGAATGTGTCCCAACAAGTTGTTTTGCCTACTGAAGCTGTGTAGAGGTGCCGATTTTGCCAACGATGGTGCTCAACGGAATGTTTTTCCCGCCTAAGGCGCCTAGTGACCATGCTAGTGGATTATTTTGCGGATCATGCCAAGAAAAGGTGCCAAAATGTTGTTTTCCCCCTAAAGGGATACCAACAGGATGTTTTGCCAGCCAAAGGTACCTAAAAAATTGTTTCGCCCACTGAAGGTTCCAAGCGAACGTGCCAATAGGTTGTTTTTACCACTGAAGTTGCCCAACGACTTGTTTTGTCCACCAAAGGCTTGCTAATAGGTTGTTTTTCCTAATGAAGGTGCTCAATAGGCTGTTTCCCCACTGAATGTGTCTAGCGACCTTGCCAATAGGCTATTTTGCTCACCGAAGGTGTGCCAATAAGCTTTTTTCCCATTGAATGTGCCTAACGACCCTACTAACGAGCTGTTTAGCTTAACAAATTTCAAGGCATGGGCTATTTTGCCCACCGAAGGTTCTAACAAGTTGTTTTGTCCATTGAACATACCTAATGATCGTGCCATTGTGTTGTCTTTTCCATTGAAGGTACCAACGGGTTATTTTACCTATAGAAGGTGCCTAGCAACCATGCCAATGGGCAATTTTTCCCATCGAATGTCTACTAGTATACTGTTTTACGCACTGAAGGTTCCTAACGGGCTATTTTCCCCATTGAAGGCACTAAGCGATCATGCCAACATGTCGTTTGTCTACCAAAGGTGTTCCAACAGGCTGTTTTCCCTTTTGAAGGTGCCCAAAGGGCTATTTTCCCACCAAACGTGCCTAGTTACCTTCCCAACATGCTGTTTTGCCCACTCAATGTGTGCCAATGGGCTATTTTTCCAGCGAAGGTGCCTAATAATCGTGCCAACAAGTTGTTTTCCTATCGATGGTGCCTAGCGACCCTATCAGCAGACTGTTTTGCCCATCGAAGGTGTGCCAACTGGTTGTTTTTCCCATAAAAGTTGTCTACTATGCTAATGGGCCATTTTGCCAACTAAAGGTGCTTGCTTAGAAACCCTTTCAACGAGCTGCTTTCCCATTAAAGGTGCCTATTGACTTGCCATTGGGCTATTTTTCCCATTGAAGGTGCCTAGCAACTCAACCAACTGGCTGTTTTTCCTACCAAAGGTGTGCCAACGGACTATTTTTCCCATCAAAGTTGCCTAGTGAACCCGCCATTAGGCTTCTTAGTGCATGAAAGGTGTGTCAAGTGACCAACTGACTTTTTTCCCACCGAAAGTGCCTAGAGATTGTATCAATGCGCTGTATTGCCTACCGAAAGTTTGCCAACGAGCTATTATCCCCATCAAAGGTGTGCCAATGGGTTGTTTTTCCCACTTAAGATGCCTAGTGAATGTGCCAGCAAGTTGTTTTTGCTAACAACGATGCCCAATGGGCTTTTTTGCCCACTGAAGGTGCCAAGAAATCCTACCAACAAGCTGTTCTCCTACTGAAGGTACCTAGCGTCCTACCAATGGGCTATTTTTCCAACGGAAGATGTCTAGCGACTATGTCAATATGCCATTTTTCCCACCGAAGGTGCCTAGTGATCATATCAACGGCTATTTTGCCACCGAACATGTACCAACAAGTTGTGTTTTCCATTGAAAGTGCCTAGCGATCATGTCAACTGACCATTTTGCCCACCAAAGGTGTGCCAACGGGCTATTTTTCATACCGAAGGTGCTCAATGTGTTGTTTTCCCACTGAAGGTGCTTAGTGACCATGCCAGCAGGCTGTTTTGCCCACCAAAGGTGTGCCAACGAGATATTTTTCCCACTAAAGGTGTCCAACAAACTGTTTTTCCACCTAAAGTGCCTAACAACCATGCCAACGGGTTGTTTTTCCCATCAAAGGTGCTTGGCAATCGTGTCAACGGGCTATTTTTCCCACCAAAGATGTGCCAATGGGTTGTTTTACCTACCTAAGGTGTGCCAATAGGCTATTTTTTCCCACCAAGGGTGCCTAATGAGTGTGCCAACAGACTATTTTTTCCACCGAAGTGCCTAGCGATCATAACAATAGGTTGTTTTGTCCATCAAATGTGTGCCAATGGGCCATTTTGCTTACTAAAGGTGTGCAAAAGGGTTGTTTCTGCCACCGATGGTGACCAACAGAATGTTTTTACTAGCGACCATGCCAACATGCTATTTAGGCAACGACCTATTTTGCTAAGTGAAGGTACCTAATGACCATGACAACGTGTTGTTTTTCCCATCGAAGGTGCCTAGTGTAGCTGCCAACGTGCTGTTTTTCCCCCCAGAGGTCTACTACTGGGCTGTTTTGCACACCGAAGGTACCCAACGGGCTATTTTGCCTATTGAAGGTGCCAAGAAAATTTTCCAAGAGGTTGTTTTTCCCATTGGTGCCCAACAGGCTGTTTTGTCTAGCAAAGGTGTGCCAATAGGCTGTTTTTCCAAACGAAGGTGCCCAACGGCCTATTTTCCCACTGAAGGTGCCTAACAATCTTACCAACAGGCTATTTTTCCCACCAAAGGTGTTCCACCGGGTTGTTTTTTCCACCAAAGGTACTTAGCAGCCCTACCAATAAGCTGTTTTGCTTACCGAATGTTAGGCAACGGGCAATTTTGCCCACCGAAGGTGCCTAGCGACTGCAACAACGAGTCGTTTTTCCCTTCGAAGGACTTTTGACGAGTTATGTTTCCTATCAAAGGTCTACCAACAGGATGTTTTACCGACCAAAGGCTCCCAACGAGTTGTTTTGCCCACCAATGGGCTATTTTTCCACTAAAGATGCCTAGCTAATGTGCTCGCAACCTATTTTTGGCACCAAAATTCCCAATGAGCTATCTTCACCACTGAAGGTGCCTAGTGAACATGTCAACATGTTGTTTTTCCTGTCCAAGGTGTGCCAACGAGCTATTTTCCCCACTGAAGGTGCCTAACGATTGTGCCACAAGCTATTTTGCCCAAAGAAGGTGTAGGAATCCAACCGTGATCAAATCACGGGCGCAGCAGAAATAACAAAATTTTTACGGATTCCGAGCGGATCCCGATAATTGTAAAACTTGAATAAAAATCAAAAACGATTTAGAAATCATACCTTGTTCGCTTTCCGGTTGAAAAATCTTTGGAACCTTTCCAATCGATCAATCACGAGCTGTCCAATCGTCCAACCTCTGATGGTATCCACAGAGCAATTCTCAAACAGTTTTTGAGAGGAAAAACAGAAGTGCTAGCTTCTAAAAGCTTTTCCGTATTTATAGAAAAATCATAAGTCT
>JANZXR010018133.1:0-15623 GCA_027575705.1 Erythroxylum echinodendron
TTTCCTAACTTCTCCGATTGACCTCACTTGGGCCTGTTTCTCAGGCCCGACCCGTTCTATGGAAACGGGATGTTACAGAAAGAAATCAGTCTAGAGTTAGGAGGAATTAACTAACTGGCTAGCCACTCTAAAAATGGGACAAAAGGCAGACCTCAAAGTAGTTAAAATCAGTCTTATAACCATGGTGTACATAACTTGGGATGAAAGGAATACAAGAATCTTCATAAAGGAGCGAAGAGATAGCGAACAACTATACCAGAAAATTATACTTCGATGCAGATTGAGCACGATAGCAAAAGGAATAAGACATACCTCTTAATTGACATGAAGAGAAGATGGCTATTAGACTAGATACTGAGATTAAACACATGCTTCCTTATCTTCCTTATATCTCTCCTTTTGGACAATTTGATCCTTGTAAGGTTATACTGTTTTACTAATTATTAATAATAACTAATTAATTTCCAAAAAGACTTCCCAATTTTTTATTGAGCAATGATATTTTTATTAAAATCTATATAGTAATAAGTTGAGTTTGAAATTTAATTTTTATCTCCGTTATTGAAAATTTATTTCTTATATTTTTATATTGTATTAAGATACATTAGTTACCGTTAATGAATATCATTTATCGTATAAGAGTGTAAGCATATTTAGTTATATTAATTCATTTATTATATATTATTAAGATATCATTAATTGTAAAAAAAGTGTAAGCATATTTAGTTGTATTAATTCGATTTGTTAATAACTAATTACTATTAGCTTCTCAATTTTTTATTGAGCAATACTATGTTTATTAAAATCTATATGGTAATAAGTTGAGTCCTCAATTCAATTTTTATCTCGCTATTGAAAAATAATTTCTCATGTTTTATTTTATCGATAAATTTTTATTATGAAATGTTAGTTTTTAAATTTAATTTAATTTAAATAAACATAGTTTCTAACGTTGCAACATGAAAGTAGAATAATGGTACAACACAAAATGTGGAACCAATATCATTTCCTCTTCACTTATTAAAAGAAAAATGATAGTGGAATTCTCAAAATAAAACTTGGAGAACAGACATAAGCTAAGAGTTATTAGAACAAGCTGCTATAAATATATATTTAAGCTATATTTTCCTTATCTCTTTTATTATATTTATGCTTAGTGTAATTTTCACAATCAATTACTAGTTTGGGAAATTTATTTACTAATTTTCAAAATTTATTTCAAATTTTGTACACATAATTCACCCTGCCCTCTTATGTGCAAAGATTATAATATCACTTGATTTTTATTGGAAAATTAGGATAAGACAGTTTCTTTTTATATAAAGGGATAAATCCTTTGGAAGTTATTATGTCCCAAAGAAAATCATTTTTATAGATAAAGTGAAATGTAAACTACCAAAGGATGGAAATGAGTGAAGCAACAATATCAAGAGACTCACTACATTAAATAGGAAATAGGTGTATATTTTATTTTATGCATTAATTATAAGTGAGTTTAATAGGTTTTGCATATGTATGATGCCTAAGCAATATGACATACACTTAATATCATGCATGGGATGACCACTCAAATGAATGAGAGCAAGTAATGATTTTTTGCATCAGTACAAATTATTTCACATAAAACATAAGGAATTGACTTATAGTATGTAAGTTCGGTTTGTTATATTACTAATTCTCTTAAAAGTTTAGTAATTTCACATTAACATGAAATTTTGAGAAAGTCAGTTAGGTCTTTACCAAAGACATATAAGACGAATTGATATCCATTTAAGAAGCAAAAGATTTAAACATCTTACTATTAAAAGATCTCACTAGAACTCCTCACATATGAGATGTGAATAGATAAATTGCATGAAGATGAAGTATCTCCAACATGAATAGTAGTTTTCACAGCCTCCGAGAATGAGATAAATAACAATGAGGAGACATCATAAGTGAAACTAATCTTAATGACATAAAGTTTAACACAAAAAAATTCATTAAGTTCTTAAAGTGGAAGTGAGACAAATAATTAAGGACCTACTTAAGGATATAATAAAGACCTTCGAAGCTTAAAATATCACTTTAATCAAAGCTCCCCCTCTCATTAGTGCAAATCTAGGTAATGATAAAATCATTTGGCCAATTATACACAAAACTTAAAGTAAGGTAATGGGTGACATTCTCCTTCTACAAAGCTCCACTTTATCCATCATATCCCTTCTGCTAGTGAACCTCTTATAGTTTCTCCTCCATTAGAGATCCTTTAAGTATAAGCAACTTCCTAGTCTAACACTTTAGTAAGGTTCTGTTTAGATAAAAGACCACATGTACATTAATGCAAAGATGGGATGCTTCAAGGTGAAGTAACTTAGGCTAAGAAACTATCATGGTTACTAAGGAACAATATTTCCTTTTTAGATTTTTAGATGAGTAAAAGGTGTGTTGAATACTAGAATAGGGACCTTGTCATTTCTATCGCAAGCCAAAGCTCCTTCAAAAGTGGAGATTAGGAATGAACCTTGATAAACATAGTTTGAACCTAATCACATATAGGTGCACTTTTGTAATATTATCTTGAAATATTGGAGAACTTTAGGCCTTATTTATATAGCTAGCATGATTGGAAGCCCTTATGCCTTGATGAACATGTAGTAAGTATCAACAGGGTATGTTTGTCTAAAGTGAGCACTGAAGAGAAGGTTTAGAAAGAGCTTCTTAACACCTTAAGACTAGTAAGGTTAGGAGAAAAAAAGAGCTCAAAAAGGTAGAGATTAGTATTTCATATGCCTGGAATCAAATTTCAATCAACATTTAATGTTCAGAAACTTACTAAAAGGAATTCATCTTAGGCACTTACCAATAACTAATCGGAACTAATGAGATCCCTAATAATATAACAAGTTGACTTGAAGATCCCAAAAAATCTATAAAATTAAAAAATCACTTACTAGAACCTCTAAAGAACTTTATACCAAAAGCATACATTAATAGGCCTATCAGAGCTATCCCTTCAGCTTTAAAGAAAACACAAATTTCAAGTGCTACCATAATTCCATAGGTAGATGAATTTACAGCTCTAGTAGGTGCTAATTAATGGTAAGAATATCAAAGACAAGTTGAGATCCATCAGTTGTTAAACCTTAGCTATCCTAAAGAAATATCCTCTAACCTTAACCTTAATCTATATAAGGATTTCCCATTCAAAGTTGTTAGAAGATCTTATAATAAGAAGAAAAAAATCAATTTCTTTCAGAACCCTTAAATATTGTTTCTCTTAACTTGGAATTTGAGATGGTTATATAAACCTAACAAATAATAAACCTTATTTGGATTGCTTCTTCTAAAGAAACCTCTTTTAGTTGTCCTCTTGATGATAATAAAAGCTAGCTCCTTCCAATAAGGGTTATGGTTCATAAATAGGAATTAGTAGGTGATTTATAACTGTCATTGTCACTATAATGATATAATCATTATAGCTTTTGATTCCAATTTTATAAGAGTTGACAAAAAGAAGGCTTCTTAATAGTTAATCCATATTTCACTCACTCTTTTGCAAAACAACATCTCTACTAAAGTTACTTTTGTTTATACTTATAACTTGGCTTCACAAAGACTTTCCTTTTAGAAAGACATTATATTTCTTGCAACCTCAATACACTAAACTTTGATTATTATAATAGATTTCAATAACATCCTTTATTCATAAAAATTTGAGGGATATAATGCTCAAACTTCGTAGGTAGATAACTTCAAAAACTATCTCTCTAATGCTAACTTAGAGGATTTGTGATATGTAGGTCATCAATTCACTTGGTATAATAAATAGGAAGGGAATCTTATGCTAAGAAAGAAACTAGATCAAGCATTAATTAATGTAGATTGGAACTATAGCTTTCCTAATAGATTTAGTAAATTGCTAAGCCTAATGATTTCAAATGATTCTTGAATTGAAGTCATTTTTAAAACTTTTACTTCCACTAGAAGTTTACCTTTTACATTCAATAATTACTTGGTTAAACATCCATAATTTAATGCAGTAGTTATAGGTTTTTGAGATAGGTTATAGGTTTTTGAGTCCTTCAAATGTATCTCCAAACTCAAAGCAATACAGAGTGAACTATAAAAACTTTTTAGGATCTGACACTCTCTATGTAATTAAGGTAGGCAAGGAAAACTTTAATGCTCAACAAAACAAGTAATTAGCTAAGCTAGAGACAAATTACTCATTTTGGAAGAAAAAACTACTTTCAATCAATATGTTACAACTCTCAACAATTATGAATCCTTATTGAGTGAAAGATCAAGGATTTGAAAGCTAAAGAAAGGAGATAGGCATATTAAATTCTTATATAGTTCCATCATTAATAGTAACAACACTAATATAATCTACCTTTTTAAAGATAAAGATGGAATTCCCAAGTAGACACAAGATGATCTTAAAGTTCTATCAATACAATAATTCACTAAGACACTTGAAAAATCCAATAGCCTCTTCATTTCATTTAATTACACAAATCATTATATTCCAAAGTTAATTTTAAATCAACATCCATGTTCTTAACAAATCGCTTTTAAAGTTAAGATGTCAAAGAGGTGGTCTTTATTTTGGGGGCTAACAAAGCCCTAATTCCCTACAGTTTCAATGCTTATTTTTTTCTAAAAGTCTTGGAATATAATATGGAATTGAATGGTTACTAAATTTGTGTTTGAATTCTTCTGCTCAATCAAGTTCCATAATGAATTCAATAGAACATTCATTGTCCTTATCCCAGAAACTCAAAATCCTTCGATATTTCATAACTATAGGCTAATCTCTTAGTACAATGTAATATATAAAATCATCTATAAGCTTAAAACCTTTATGCATTCCTTAATTGATTTTTGTCAAAATGCATTCATTCAAGGAAGAAGTATAAGAGATAATATATTGATAGCTCAGGATCCTTTCAAGAAATATGATAAAATAAAAAATTGTTCCTTAAAAATAGGTTTTAATAAAGTCATTGGTTTAGTTGAATGGGAATTTGTATTCAAGGTTTTTAATGCTTCTAGCTTTCCTTTAGTGTTCTTAGGATGAATATATTATTGTGTTACAACTGATAATGGTAGTTTGCATAATGTTTTAGTGGGTAGTTTAGTATGTGCTTAGTGTTAAATTGAATTATTAGTGTATGTTTAAGTTAGGATTGTGTTGTGTATTTGAGGTGTTTTAATGTGTTTGTTAGTGTTTCAGATCAAATATCAAAGCACATAGAGAATTAGGAGGAAATCTAGAGCAAGTTCCAGGGCTACGATCGTGACAGAAGCTGGAGGGTCTACCATGATCCTGACAAAGAGAAAAACTCTTAGGCCACGATTATGGCCTGCGCAATAGACAACGCGGATAGCCTCCTGAACGAAACTTATAGAGGGACATTTGGGACTTTTTAGACCTGAGAAAACCCTAGGGGTTTACCTAAAATGAAAAAAATATATAAAGACAGAGAAAGAACCCTAAGGGAGCTCTAACTTCTGCCACTTTCAGAGAGATCCAAGGAGAGAGGAAGAAGAAGAGAGAAGAAGGAGAAAGGAAGAAGGAGAAGAAGGGCTACAGTGCTGCTATCTTCCTGATCTATTTTGAACCTTCCAAGTGACATTTCATTTTATCTTTATTGTTATTTCTTTTCAATGTATAAGATGGATTTGATAGTGATAGATTTGGGTTTGATGATGATGTTCTAAACTTCTTTAGGGATTTGTTCTTCAATCAATGCTAATATGATCTCTTTTGATGTTAATATATTGAGTATTGTGATTATTTATTGTATTTGCATGCTTCGGTAACAAATCGAGAGAGTGAATTGATAGGAAAAAAATTATATTTGGTAATGAGGGTTAAACAATCTAATAGATCATTCAAATAATCAAATCGGGAATTTAGACGAAGAGAGATATCGTATGAGGGCCTAGTAGTCTATTAGAAGGCTTAAGATCTAATTAGAATTGTAAGTTTTTTTTTAATTAAGAGATTGCAAATTCTATAATTCAATTAGGGGTTACGATTTAGGATATAATAATTATAATTTGAGAGAGAGTAATCTACCTTTCGAAAGGATTGATATCGTATTAACTCAAAAGTAATCATGTTAGCATTTGATGATAAGATAAATCCCCCTTTTCACATTCGACTAATCTTCCTTGTGTGATTTCCATTGTTAATTTGGTGGTGCTTAATTTGATTCTTTGTGTGTTAATTTTACATTTTAATTCCAATAAATCATCTTTATGTGTTTACTTTTTTTATAGTTTTTTTCATTTTAATAATTCTTTAGGTCGTAGATAACTTAAAATTAGATTAGTTCAACAACTCCTTGAGGGATCGACACCTCACATACTACACCAAAAACTTATGCGCTTGCATTATGTTGAGGGTTTCCTGAACAAGTTTTTGGCATTGCTGCTGGGGAGTTAGTAGGATTAGTTTAGTTCTTGTAGGCTAAGGCGTTCTCATCACTCTTGTGTCTGTGCATTTACATGAACACAATAGTCACTCGAAGTTCAAGTCAGATTGCTGAAACCCTAGCACTTGACATCACTCGCTTGGAACGAGCCATTCAAAGAGCCAAACGCTAAGAAGAAGAAATTGAAGAACCGATGGTTGAGAAATTTCATCAAGGAGGAACCTTAGGGTACCAACCTCGGATCCTTATGGATTTCACGACATCGGGATTTGGTGTTGCTAAACCTCCTATTTAAGCACCGTTATTCAAAATTAAGCTAGCCCTACAAAACATGTTACAAACAAATGTGCAATTCTATAGACTGACTAATGAGGATGCTAATACACATAAATTGAATTTCTCGAAATATATGATAACTTTTGATATCATGGGATGTCAGAAGATGTTATTAGGATGAGGTTTTCTCCTTTACGTTAAAGGATAGAACCAAAGCTTGGTATCACTCTCTTAGTCCCTCAAATGTCACAATGTGGGAGCAATTGGTACGAGCATTCCTAGAAAAATATTTTCCCTTCACTAAAACTAAGAAGATGATAAAAGAAATCACAAACTTCCAACAGAGTGATAGGGAATCACTTTATGAGGCATGGGCGAGATATAAGGATTTGCAAAAGAGGTGTCTATACCATAACCTACCAAAAGAATTTCTTTTGCAAACCTTTTAAAGCAGAGTCAATCCACCCACGAGAGGTACTATAGATGCAGCATCGAGTTGATCACTTATGCGAAAGATTGTTGATGAAGCAGAGGAGTTGCTTGAAGAAATGGCCAGTAAAAGCTGTCTGTGGATGAATGATTGTAACACCCCATTCTCAACTGACATATGCATGTGTGTCTATCAGATACACGTGTACATGCCTATCAGAAATGACATGTTAATTATCTCACTTTCACTGTACATAACATGGCATCATACTCTAAATCATCAATCACAGATTTTAAAAACTCAAACTGTTAGCACATTATATCATACCGTGATTTACATTGTTTCATATAACACAAAATCATCCATGTATATACAACATTGTCCTATGAACATAAACAACTCGGTACACACCACATACCATAAACTCAAAAGAAACAACTAAGTCCTCAATCCCAGTTGACCGACCTTTGAACCAAATCTGACTGTAATAACTGCACAAAATATGCTTCTACAAAGTCTTAGAAGCTAGGTCGTCTCACTCTCGAACCTGAAAAGCAACGGTGCAATTTTGATGAGTTTTGCGAACTCAGGAGAGTAACCATCCTCGATGGTTCACTCATGTCATAAAACAAGATAAATTATAATAGGTAATCACACAGTTTTAAGCCACTTGACAAGTATCAAATACTATCACAGATAAATCATTTCTCAGTTAAACAGTTCAATCATATAACGTCATTCAACCAACTTTGCAAATTTTATATGCAGATGTGATATGTATGAGACTCACATTCATTTTTATATTGTTGTGACTGTGTGCTTTTATAGTATCCCAAATTATCAGGTTCAGTCAGTCTGTCTATGATTCAATGATCACAATGAGCCATAGGCTTAAACCACATATGCGGGAGCTTAAAGCTCTTATCAGTAACAGTATCAGTAGCAACACCAGTCACAACTCCTTATTATTACATGCGTCAGAATGAAGTGCATGCCACAGTTTAGTTATCAAATTCAATCACTTTCATTAGCATGTAATATAGCAGTATATCAGTCACAGTATCAGTTACATGAGTAACAGTCACAGTAGCAGTGGTCATTGGACTAGGTCCGACATTCAACTTTTTAGTTGAGAATCAGAAAATCATTTAGGTAGACACATTCACATTCAAGTAGCACTTCCAATATCATTCTCATGCATCAAAACTCCTCGAACGAAAATTGTTCGGAATCCAGTACACAATAAACATAATTCAGTACAATTCAATAAGATCACAATACAATTCAATAAAGTACAATACAACATGGTGAGACCATCTTAGGTTACTCACAGTTTGATCCAAACAGCTATTGCCTTGAAGTACTGGTAATGTCAGGATGTTGTCGTTCAATGCGTTCCTCTATACAGACAATACATTCACATATCACAATATTGCACAATTATATACTCATTTATGCACATTTGTGTATACTGAATATGTACAATGCATGTTTATGACAATTCTGGGTATCTTAGTGTAATTTTCATAGTTAAATCAATCAGATATCAAAGCCCTCATTAATAACATTTGGTACTTACAATTTGGACCAAAATAAAACAATGTGAAATCAACATCATAACCTAATTGACCACTTCAGATTTTCTACTCATATAGTTTTGGGTCAACTTTGCATAATTATTCTGATAGGGTAAATGACAAAATTAGGCAACACTTTCTTCTGTAAAGTTGTTTTACAGTGTCTTAAGTTTCTAATGACTCAAAGAGCATCCAATTTGATTCAGTATTCAATGAGTTATGCATAAAATTCCACAGACTGTGCACATTTGAATTTTTGACTATACATGATCATACCCTCTGATGGTACAATTCATATCTTTCAGCTCAGATATCCAAAAATTACAAACTTTATACCAATTTAAATCTAAGAGAATAATATACAACTTTGGTGAAGACAACTCAACCTAATTTGGCTCACATCAATACCGTTTATTTAATAACCACAGAAAAAGATTTCTGTCCCTGATAGTACTACAGCCTAAGCTGAGACTTAATTACATGCCAATTTTGAAAATCATAAAGACAGAACTAAAATTTGACGTCTTTACAAAGGTTGTATAGTTATGTCTCTATTTTAATATTAATTAAAAATCAACTCAATCAGATATCTACAACTCAAGTTATAATTAGAAAACCGAAGCATGATCATGAAAATACTCTAGTTCTTAACATTCTAGCAGACTTCCACACTTTCATTATATCAATCACTTTCAAATTAGTTCAGATAGATCTAAATTTTTATGGAGAGAAAGAAAAATGTCTTAGGAATCTATTGATCTAAGTTTCAAGTCATTTGGAGTTCGGATGAAAAAGTTATAGCTAAAAAACTTAGAGTTGTTCAATGAAATACTCTAGTTGACAACCCTTACATGTAGACCACCACCTTTCCTCTCTCTAGAACGCAGACTTCATCTTCTCCACCGAATACTGCACTTCTTCTCTTCTTTTTTTTTTTTGTTTACTTCCATCTTATTCAATTAACAAACATGACACTCTAACCAACTCTTTTACTTCCATTTACCTCATCACAACTCAAACAATTAAAAAAAATCCAAGGTTTAAGCATAACATCAAAAACAGAATATACAGTTGTTCATCATTTTCTGCATGTATCTTCACCAGCCGCACTTTTGCATAATTAGTTTCAACCCAAAATAGAACCTACTTCAATACTTCTCTCTATCACATTTATCTCCGCAATTCTACTCCCCTTTCCATTCAATTTACTCTAGTTCATATTTACATTTCAAACACTAACATCACACACGCAGTCCATCTCCTTCTTCCTCTCTCTAGTGCAAGTTTTCTTTTCATGAACAGTAAAAATTCTCAACTAAACATGTATCCTGTTTTTCACATCTTTCTGAAGTTAACAACTTCACAAACTTTCATCTTAACACAAACAATTCCAAAAAAACATAAAAATCCAAAAGTTAAACATAACCATCAAAAGCTGAAACTACACATACACACACTCTCTCTCTACTATTTTTTTTTTGTTCCTAACGTTTCTACACTTTTCCATTTCTTTTTTTTTTCCTTCCCACCTCCTTTTTCTATCATCTTACTCCTTAAAACATAGCACCACATTATGCTCTATGTTTTCTTTAACTTTAACCTCACATAAATCCATCCGCCATATTTCTCAAACACTTACGCTTATATAGCAAAAACAGAGCATGAAGTTTACTGTTACTGCATATATATTTTTCTGCACATCTTCTAATTTTCTCATTCCTATATTATTCAACTCATTTCATCTCAGTTCAACGCAACCAAAAATTAGTCAAAAATCTAAGATTCCCATCCAATTCCGAAACCAACATATTCATGCATGTTTCTTTTTATTCTGCACTTTTCTAACATTCCTTTTCACTGACATCTACACTTTCGCATCATTTAATCCCTTTTTATATCACAACCTTTCCTAACCCTTGTTTTTTATCATAAAACTCATTTACCTTCATATTCATTCATACTCCACAGATACACATATAAATAGTAAAAACAACCTATATTCGTTTTTTTTCTGTAAACCAAAAACAAAGTATACTGAGTATGCACAGATTTATTTATGCTATTGTTTCCAGTCACTTCATTTATTATACCCATTCAGTCCAGTTCAAGCATCAACAAAATAACATTAAATCATTACCCAAAATCACTTACTTGATTTAACAAAGCTTTCGGCAGTATGAGTGAATCAAGTGTATAGAGTGAACTGCTAGTGTTTCAGTGTTGATAACAAGAAGAAAATTGTTTTTGGTTTAACCATGCTTTCAGTGAAGAGACAATAAAAGAGGAATGAGCTGCACCGAACCCATACACCATGTGGCTATATTGCATGTTCAATATATGTCATTGCTCACTACTGCCACATGTCACAATTTCACTGGTCTATTATTTTTATTATTATTTTTAACTCCAAAAAATACCCCAAATTTTTTGAAAATTTCCAAAAATTCACCCAAAATTCTGAAACAATACGAATAGTCTCCAAGTAAATTTTTAACGCAAATAATTCATAATTCACATTTTAATTGAATTTTTTTAACAATTAATGTTACCCGAAAAATGTAAATGAATGCATGTACAATTTTTTTAATGTATCAAAATAAATATTCACATATGTGTGAATATACAATGATGCATGAGCATGAATTATGCTTCCTAATTTCTCATTAATCAATAATAAATACCATTTTAATCTTAATTCAAGTAACTGGATGTTACATTTGAACTAAGAAATGGAAGTGCATGCTGCAAATTTATCAGTAATTCTGTTATTGTCTCGTGTTGCACAGCAGTTTATGGTGGTATATGTTTGCATTTATCAGTTCCTTTTGGTAGATTGGACATTCATGCATGTATTAACTTGTACAATCCATTAAAATTAAGGCTTAATGAGAAGTATTTAGATCGTAAAAGTTGTACCTTAGCTTGTCATTGCCTATACACACTGTAGTGTCTCTTTATTGTTGAGAGCTTGAGTCCACCCATCTTTTGTTTGGTGCTTTACCATATCTAACAAGCATTTATGTGCCTCTCCAGTTTTATACATTCAGTGTGTACATTTCGAACTCAACAGAAATGACAAGTAGAGAAGTTGAAGAGACAAAAGAGAGAGAGAAAGAGTGGGTAGGAAAGAGGAGAGGAGAGAAAAAGGAAAATTTATTGCTTATTTTTTGAGCTCACTTGTTATTTACGATACAAATGTAGCAAAGGGCCAAACCGATATAGTATTTAAGTTAAGATTCAAATTAAACATTCCATAAATATTATAATTCTTTTTGAACGTATCAAAATGTTTGGGTTTAAATTGAATTATATTGAAAATATTATAATCCATAATTTAATAATATCGTTAAAGAGTTATAAAAATATTCTACCTTGAATTTTAATATTTATTTGTGATCCCCCTTATCAAGAAGAGCTCACAAATAGAACCTCTCCTACCTCCACTATAAATGACAATAACGGGGACAAATATAGATTTATAGATGCTACTGATACCATCATTTGCATTTGGTCCTAAGAAGTCATTATCTTTAATTGAACTTGTCGTCAAAGATTGCAAGTTTGTGGGAGAATTGTTGCAAAATGGATGTTAAGGATGAGAGACAATGATTTCTTATCTTTTACCATTTCTAGAAAATTATGAAGTATTTTACAATTAAAGCTATATAAGATATAAACAAATACACAAGTTTTCAATTACAAGAATTCCAACCTATTAAAACCAATTTGGCGGGCTTTCAGATGAACAGTAACTCACCCCTTCTGCACACTAACTTCCCTCTTAAAGAGGCTTTTCCGGCAGTATCCAAGCTGAAACCAAATAGGGTAACAAGAGATTAGACATAATCTTACTCATTGATCACCTTTCTGTTTAAATTTACAGATGGTGATAGTATACATTAGATATTGGAATCAGGCCTTTAGCATGTGGGAAGACAACCCACTGTCATTCAGAAATAAGTTCCAGGTTTGGAATTTGACAAAAATAACATAGAAACCATCCTTTTATGGATCAATTTTCATAACATACTGATAGATGCTAATTTGACTATAATTATACATCCATATTTGATGTATTTTTCTTATTATTTCATAGTTTTGTTGTATATTTGGTACTTATTTCTCTCCAAGTGCATTTATAGGTTATAATTACCTTTATGTACTAAAAGGAGAATTCGAATGCAATCGTGGCATCAAATGAAGATTTAAGGCAACTTGGACTTACACAACTGTGTATGTGCCTGTATAATTCTCTATGACCATGTAAATTCACAATTTGAGGTGTTTTTGGAGCTATAGTCACCTACATAATCGTGTAAGTGATCGTTTATGCCTAAAAAACATTAATTTTTATTATAAAATTAAAGAGGCTCATTATTAAGCAGTTTTGAAAAGTAAGACACCTAGATAGGCAATGATTTTGATCAAGGGACAAGGAAAACACAAAAAATACATCAAGAGATCTAGTAGATAACTACATTAAATCCAAACTTACAAGAAAATTCAATAAAAGAGAAATGAAGATTTAGAATTATGATTTCTTTATTTTTATTAGTTTTTTTGCAAGTTTATTTTTTATTTTGTTTTTTGTTATGAGTAACTAAATGTGTTTTGTGTCTAGGTGTGATAAACCCTAGTTTGGGATAACAATATATTTTAATATTTTATTCAAAGCAATTATATTGATTGATTATTGTGATTTAGTTATGTATTTTATTCTTATTCTAATATATCCAGAATATTAGTACATGATTTGATTTTATATGATTGAGATTGAGAAATTCTCTTGTATAGATCTACCATAATTAGAAGGAATTGTATCCAAACTTAGAGATAGGCCAACATAAACTTTCTAGATTATGGTCAAACTCAATATCATAATTCATAAATTGATAAATAAATCCTATGAGTTTTAACTAGAAAGATTTATGTTAATCAACTGATAGATTATTTGTTAATAGTCTCAAAAGTATAAGATAGAAATTTTCACAGTCCAATAATCAATAATATAATTGCATGATAAAAGGTTAATTGTTTAATGATTCTTAAGGGGATTCATCACCTAGACACTACTATAATTTGATATTGTTTTTTTCCATATTCTACTTGTCCTGAGTAGAATTGTTTAATCTTAATTTATTTTATTTTTTAGCTTTAATTTTAATTAAAACCCAAAAATCCGATTCTTAGGCTAGATAATAGAAAAAGGGTAACTACTAGTATTTATCATCTTCGTAAGATCAACCCATACTTGCCTATGTTAGCTACAGCTGAGTTGTGTACTCGCGGTAAAATTAATATTGACCTTAACCCTAAGCCAATCAAGTTTTTGGCACCATTTTCGAGGACGGTAATATTAGGAAAGTCAAGATTCTATTAATCTAACAATTATTATTTATTTATTTATTTTTCTTCTATTTTATTTTATTTGCTTACTCATTTAATTATTTTTTGAACTTCTCTAATTTGACTTTGAGTTTGTGACTTATTGCTAGGATTTATGATTCATCGCTATAGCCACAACTCACAATAAAAGCATAGAGTAGTCAGTATTCTCAAAAGACTTATGATACGTTATCGTAATATGGAACATCAACATATTGAAAAGAGATGTTTCCTAACATATTTTCAGAAGCTCATCCAATATCCATATTGTGTTGCGACATTTGTGGGAGTAATTATTACAATCATGAAGTTTGGGCACCAAATTATAGGTGGGAGTAATCAAGCATGCATAATTGGTCTCAAAACGTACCTAATGAGAATACGTATATTTCAGAGTGGAGCAACCCTCACTTATATGGATGGAATGACTATGCTTAAACTGAATATATACAATAAGAAAGTATTATAGATAAAATAATGGAATACCTTACTAAAAGTAAACTTAGCTGACATAAATTCGAGGAGAGGTTCTTTGACAGGCCCTTATCCTGTAATGACTAGGTGACCTACCTGGCACTCCACGGTGGCTCTCCAGTCAATATCCAAGTCAGCTGTAAAGTTCCTATGAAGATAAGCCTATTGCCCTTGTTAAGGAAAATCTTCAGTTCACAATAAGAAATGTAAACAGGGGAGTTTTATGTTTCAGTTTATTAAAAATTTGGGCAGCACAACGGTTGTATTTTGACATCCCACAAAATTTCAAAGTCCCTGTAAAAGTTCAAAATGCTTCTATTATCACATCAATTTCTCAACTCTAAATTGTGAACTTCAAATCCACTCACATGCAGTCTCAAATAGTTACATCAATAAACTTCGAAAAACTAAAACAACGTTATGTATTGTTAAAAACCTTTACACACATCCATTCTTTATTCAAATGTACTTTCCAAAACTCAATTCAATGCTAAATCAAAGCATATGTAAATCTCAAGAAGATTAACTTTAAAATTCAAGTAGTAGAACCAATGTCATTATTTATAAACATAATTTTCATAGTAAGGTAAAAATCATCTTAACAAATCAATTTAAATACACACTCACTGTTTGTCATTTATCGTAAACCACCCTCACGTGTTCGATGCTTTTCCTTTATTAGTCTCGAGTCTATAGTAACGATAAAACTTTATTGTCTTACTCAACTATAGGAGAGACCCCTGAAAGGTCCCTAAAACCTACCAAGTACATTCATAACTTACCACCTTGTTTTACAAATTTTAGGGTTTGGCCAAAATCTTAATATTTTGTAAGATTAAATTCTATTTTCTTTTCATTCAACCATTGAACAACTTCCACGATTTATACATTTTGTCTTTTTTCCATTTAAATAACGTACATACCTACTGTTTTCCTTACATTTAACCATTGAACTATGTACAATATACATGTTGCCATTGATGTAACATCCCGGTCCCACCTAACGGGTCGGATCAGGGAACCGGGTCTATGAGAAGACCAATGAGAGAAGTTAGG
>JANZXR010018154.1:0-15622 GCA_027575705.1 Erythroxylum echinodendron
GTGGAGTTTGTAGAAATTGCACGTAGCGCTCCCTTATCTTAGGATATGTGTCGGAATGACCTACGGGCGTTCCGGTGAGTACCCGAGGGTAATGGGGTGTTACATAGATTCTCGGTAAGTTAGTAAGCAATTTTAGAACTAATTTAGGTTTTGGACCAATTGCAGATTGAGATCACAATTCCTAAGATTTGAATTAGGGATTACTAATTAGGGTTAAGAATTATAACTCAAGAGAGAGTAAATCACCCTAGGACTTCCTAGAGCTATTAATTCAGTCATTGCATAATTGGTTAGGTTTTCTTAGTTTCAAATTAAAATCCCCTTTCTCTCCCTTGGTAATTTCTATGTCGATTTTAGGTTAAGCTGTGACTTTGCTATTTTGTTTACTTTCTAACACTTTAATTTCTCATATTGATTATTAATTGATTTAATTTTTGCATTAGTTGTTTAATTAGATTAATTGCAAATTTAGTTGCCTTTAGATTTTAAGACTAGTTCCCTTCCTCGTGGGATCGACACCTTAGGTACTACGTGAACAACCCATGCGCCTACTGTAATTACTAAGGTTATAATTAGTAAAACTTAGCTCGTGTAACCTTAAGCGAATAGCTACTAGCTTTATTCATAACTCAAAGGTCAGTAGAATAGTGGTTTATTTAACTAAGATTTTTTTTATTTTATTGCTTACTTTGTTGTTTAAGCTACTCATTTCTATGAAAAAATACTATTTAAGCTACTTAAGTTGAAAGGCCTCAAATTATGAATGAATGTGACAACCTAGAGGGTGCTAAATTTACACTAGATCCTAATTAAACTGTATATTTATCCAAAGACCCCTAATTCACTAATTTTGCGAGCTAATGATTATTCACAACCTAATAGACTATGTTCAGAATTAAATAAAATTTAGTCCATCTAATCTGTTGACACATTTAACCAGTTCACACAATGCAACCTAATAACTATCATACCATATGCAAAGTCACATAAAAAGTAAAAAACATAACCCCTCCCCACACTTGAACAACACATTATCCTCAATATGAAAAGAGATCAAACAACACATAAAAGAAAAGAAAAGATAGAAATTAGAGTAAACAAAATATAAAATAGAAATAAACGTAAAAGAAAAAATAGAATTGAATGCTAATTTGAAAAAGAAAATTGGGTTAGACACAGATCTCATGGAGATGGAGGTGGTGATGGTGTCACAGGTGGCAATTGAGTGCCTTGAGCCTCAAAATATCTGTAGATCTGACGAATATCCCAGCTTTGGTGTCTTTGAGTCTAGGCCATCTCCTTCATCATTCTGGTGTTCTCCGCAAGTGTCTTGTTGGTTTCAAAGATCACATCCAAAACTTCCTTCTAGCCATGCTCTTTTTCCTCTTCCTCGGGCTCTTCATTGGACTCTTCTGCCTGTTGTAACAGGGATGAGCCTGAACTCTCTTGACTTGCCCTAATCCTGATATATGTCTTTTCGCTGATTTCACTAAGTTCTATGTTGTAGGAATGAAGGATCTCATCCCTCCATAAGTGGTGATGGTTTTGTAAGTCAGGTAAGTGGACAGTTAACCCACCACTATCTCCACTATAAGATTCAGCAATTGTCAACACTATATCCCATTTCTAAGTTGTTGCTCCTTCTGCGCGGAGTGATAACAATGGCATTTAGCACATGTGTTGATGTGCAAACTGGAATACTGTGGTCTATGCACCACAACATAAACAGTTCCTTTGTGGAAACAAAAACCAACTGACATATATTTGTGTGGTAACAAGTGTTTGTGGGACCTTATAATTTTGTATGAGCTTTTTTGGCATGAAATTGCTCAATTTCAATAAGCTCATTCCAATATTGAGAAGGATGAAAATCCTCATGTTGATCGATGATGGAGGATTTGGGGAATCCACACATATCATACATGATCTCTACATTTAATTCATAATCTCTTCCTCTCAACTTAAACGACAATTCCTTAGGGTTCCTAAGGTCATAAGTCAATGAAGTGAGAAATTCCAACATAAGCTCCTGATAGACAGGAAATTTGAATCGTATAAATCTGGCCCAGTGGATTCTCTCTGCTAAATTTTCTACATTTCATGCAACTCTAGCCTATCAAGTGTTTCAAAATCAAAGTATTTGGGAATTACTATCTATCTAGCTTTAAGAGCTCGAAAACGAGTACCTTCCCCATTTATATAGATTGGGAAGGGCATGCCAAAGTCAGCTTCTTTGTTTCTTCTTCTACATCCCACAATTTGATTTTGTCCTACTTGCTCTCGTCTGGTAGATTTTTAATGCACGCCATAATTTTTGGGAATTGATTAGAATTTGGAAGAAAATTGGAAGTTTGAAATTTTTAGAGAGATGTGAGTGTTTGTAAGCTTGAAGTCTAGAGAGATAAAGTGAAAATGAAAGTGAATATGAAGTGAAGTTAGAATTGAATATATAAATGGTTAAAAGGGTAAAATGGTTAAAATTTCTTAAGGGAATGCATCCTCCCTCTTTATTGCTCAATCGTAGGCCATGATCATCGCCTGCGGATTTCCTATATTATTGATTTTTCTTCGTTCATTCTTTCCCAAAATTTTTCAATTTCACTTCTTAGTACTTTTATGGCCCCTTTTCACCTCTCTTTTCTTACTTGATAATTCATCTTCTTTATTCCAAAATCCTATTTCTTCTTGATTTTATTCAAAACAAAAATAATCCTAACTACAGAATTCAAACGTTCTAACAAAAACAATAAAAGAAACTAATTTTCCATGAGTTGCCTCCTATGCAGCACTTCTTTTAACGTCGATAGCTCGACTCTCCTTTAAGATCACGGTGGTTGGAATAAATGATGCGATGGTAGCGCCGTCATTAATCTCAAAGTTTGAACTTTAGCTACCATGCTACAGTTCTCACCTTCCTTGCAATTTTCTTTTCCTCGCCTTTTTCTTCGTGACCACTTCTTTTTGAATGCATTCCCAGGATCCTCGATATCCTCCCACTCGTCTCGAGGCTTAGGTTCTTTGCTATGCTTTGGAGGTAAAATAGATTCGTAATCTTTCTGTGACATTTGAAAGGTTATTTTCTCTTTTTCTATCCGCAGAGTTGATTCCTCCCCATCAATGTCAATGATTGAACTCACAGTGGCTAGGAACAATCATCCAAGAACTATCGGGGTTTCCACATCTTCTCTAATGTCCAATATGTAGAAGTTTGTGGGAAAGGTATGTTTATCAACTTTTACTTGCATATTCTTTATAATCTCCATCGATTTGTGCATCGTTTTGTCAACTATCTTTACCAAAAACTTAGTAAGTACTAACTCTCTTAACCTTAACTTCAAACTAAAGGTGTAGGGCATTATGTTTATACTCGCTCCTAGATCTGCGAATGCCATGTCTATGATGACTCTATTGATACTGTAGGGAATGAAAAAATCCCCTGAGTCCTCTTTCTTCTGTGCAATGTTAGGGTTCTCTTTTGGTGTTCGCTTTTTAACCTTCTTCTTGATGGATTCCTTTAATATAAGCTCCGTTTTTAGTTGGATTGTCACTTCCTCGACCTTGTTTTGCTCAACCTCCTCTAACTTCCTTGCTGCTCTCTTTGCATTTAACTCCTGCTAATCCAAAATATGGAATGGAAATAAAAGTTGAGTTACCTTAATTGACTGGAACACTGGCTTGCTTGGAAGGTCTTCTTGACCCTTCCCTTTATCTCCTTATTTTTTCACTTGTTCCAGTTCCTCATCTTGGGTCTGAATGATAACCATAAGATGTTCCTTCGGGTTTAACTCGTTGTTGCTTGGAAGGGTTCCAACATTTTGAGTAGACATTGCATCTACTAATTGGCCTACTTGGACTTCTAGATTGTGTATGGATGAGGCATATTTCTTTGTTTCTTGCTTAAAGTTGCTTTCAAGCCTCCTATGTGCATCCACCATGTCTCTGATCTTATCAAAAATCTTGTCTAACTTCGATTCCATTGAGCTTGCTTTATCTAGTTGAAAGCCTGATTGTCACTGAGGCCTGAACTATCCGCCAGTGTTATTCGTCCAAGAGAAGTTAGGGTGATTATTCCACCTAGGGTTGTAAGTGTTGGAGTAGGGTTTGTTACCCCCTTCTTACCCATATGGTGCCCCCATGTAGTTCACTTCCTCCTGATTGTCTTCCTTCATCAAATGGTAGTCCACGTTTCTCACACTTTAAATGTATGGCCTTTACCGGAGCTGAAGATAACACCTTTATGCTATTGAGCCATCGTGTCAAATTGTCTATCTTTACTTGCATCTTAGTCATTTGATCAACTACAACAATACCCTTCTGCTCTTTGAAAGTAGCAGGTTACCTACCTCTCTCATTCGTCCATAAAAAACTATTGCTCACTATATCCTCTATTAACTCCTCTGCTTTATCGACTGTCTTTCGCATTAAGGATCCTCTTGAAACTAAGTCGAATATGCCTCTTGTTTGTGGGTTCACTCCATTGTAGAAAGTTTGCAACAGGAACTCCTTCAGTAGGTTATGGTATGGTGTTAATGGTAAAACCTATCTATTTGTTTTATACTAAAAAAACTACAAGTGAATGGATCATGACTATAGTTAAAAATAGTTGATATTGATCCCACAGGGATTGATGCCCAGATACCACTTAATTTAGACAAGAATTTGTTTAAGAAACGAAATTGTTTAATGTAAATAATCTAGAAAATTAAATTAAAATTAAAATACTAAAACAAAGCAATAGACAAAATCAAAGTGCAGAAAAATTGGAATTCGAGAATCTAAAGACTAGAGATTATGTTTTTTCACTATTTTGTCTCCCTCCTATTTTATTAATTGAATTATGTCTCATCCTAGATTTCTAAATGTATTAATTACCCTCTCTCAAGGTATAACTAATTTTCCCTAATTGAATTAAAGGGAATCAATTAGATGATCTCTCAACCTACCTAATGACTCTACTAATTCAACTAGTTATTAAACTATCCTATAGGTGATAAACTAACTTCACCAAGATCTCTCTTCTAACTAATCAATTGACATAATGATTGCAAGTCTATAGATCGCTAACTCTCATTGTATAATCCTACACAGTTAATCTCACTCACTCTCTTGATTTATTGCAAGAACATAAATAAAATCAACAATAATTAAAGAAAACTTCATTCAATTCAATAAAATAGGAGTTCTAACAAAATAGTTCAAAAGCAATCCTTAAAACTAAATCAGCCTAACATGGTCTCCATAACATTATCAACATTCAAATAAGCCATTTTACAAAGAATAGAAGAAGTAAAGTTGGTAAAAAATTGAATAAGGAAACTCCTTCTCTTTTTAGCGAAAATCCAAAAACCTTGATATTAATGTGCTATTTTCTTCAATCTTGATGATGATCCTTGACTTCAATCCTACCTCAAGGCTCCAAACATGTGTTCTTCACTCAAGGATGATATTTCTATAGAAGGTTTTCTTCCCTCCTTTAGGTGGAGGATTATTTATGCTTTAATATTTTAAAAATACTAAGTTTAATGAAGCCCCGCGTATTATCTCATATAGAATTCCCACGATCATGGGAATTGGCCACAGAAAACTTTCTCTTTTCTTTTCCTCGTTGATCTCTAACTCAATATCTAAGTTGCTCAATATTCCTACCTATATAAAAATAGTTAATTCTTACCCTAAATTAACATCAAACATAAAAGAACAACAATAGAAATCAAATTGAGTGAAAACATACAGAGTGAATCCTAAACTATAACAATAATCAACAATTATGCACAAAAATACATGCAAATTACCTAGAAAAACATATAATAATGCACAACTATCATGTGGGCACTTCCGTTGCAAGTCCTTATATCTCTCCCATGCTTCATAGATGGATTTCCTATCGCCTTGTTGGAAATTATTGATTTACTTAATAATATTAGTGGTCTTTGTCAACGGGAATACTTTTCTAAGAAGGCACAAACCAACTGATCCCACGTCATAATGTTGGATGGGCTCAGTGAATGCTACCAAGCCGTTGCTTTGCATCTAAGGGTAAAGGGAAATAGTCTAATTGGGACCACATCTTCTGACATCTGATGATATCAGAAGGTATCACAAATCTCGAGGAAATTAACTATGTGCACATTTGGGTCTTTATTAGCCAATCTACAAAATTGTACATTCTGCTGAAGCATATTGAGAAGTGTGGGTTTAATTTCGAACAAGGCTGCTTACACAGGCGGCCTAGCCACTCCTTGGTTCACTACGTTGAACCTTAGCCTCATGAAGTCCATTAAGGTCCTCTGGTTTCGTCTTTGGTTCGCTTCGTGGTCCTTTTTTGTTGAAACTCCTAGGCCATTGTTGATTTTCTGATCTCATCTTCTTCTTCTTGCTAAGCTTTCCTAAGGGTTCGTTTTAGTTGATTAATATTTAAATCTAACGTTTCCACTACACGACTTAAAGCTCTTGTGAATCTTGTGTTCATGCAAGAGCATGAATTCTGAAATAAAATGAAAGAAACAGAAACAAAAACAAAAATTAAAACTAAACTAACACTTTAAACTATAAACTATAAAACTAACACCTTAAACTAACTCCTTGGCCATTGTTGCTTCCCTGGCAACAGTCCCAAAACCTTTATCGACGGTTTACGTATGCTAAATTTTGATATTTATAACCTCGATAATACCGTAAGCATATTGGTCCTTCGTATAGTACCTAAGGTATTGATCCCATGAGGAGGAGTAATTTAATCATAAAATCTAAGGCTTGACTCAAATTCGCAATAAATCAAAATAACAAACTAATGCAGAGAATTAATCAATCAAGCAATCAATCTTAAGAATTCAATTCAGAAATTATAAAGAGGATAGCAAATTGCATAACCCAATCAAGAATCAACCTAGGAACTATCAATTGAGAGAAAGGGGGTTTTAATCAGACTTGAACGAAAATCTAATTGATTATGAAATTATCGAATGACCGGGTCTAGACGGTCCTAGGGTGGGTTACTTTTTCTCGATTTATTATCTTAATCCTAATTAATAATATCTAATTTTATCATGGAATTGTAATCTCTTAATTCACAATTTACCCAAAACCTAATTTAGTTATGAAATTGTCTAATAACCTACTAAAACCTATGCACGATCTCTCGCTACATAAATTTAACGATTTGATTTAATTCATTATCTATCGAACGACGTAACTCTCATTAGCCTAATTTCATAGTATTCACTTAGTTTACCCTCTTAGTTTGTTACCGAATTATTAAAAACAGAAATTGAATCATGAGTAACTCAATAAAATCAATAAATCAAATTTCATTAATATCAAAGACAAATCCCGAAGGTGAGTCTAGACAATATCCTCAACATTAACAAATCTATCATCTATGGCTATCTCAAATTCTATACAATTGTAGGAATGAAATTGTAACATCCTGTTCTCATGCAAAGAGTTAAAGCCCTAGATTTCTGTAATTGAGAAATAGCCATGAGAGAGTAGGCAAATGCATTTCATGTTCATGCATAATATCAGTATACACATTCATGTACATGCACTCATTTGACCTTTTCCAGTTATAATTGATAGTTAATGTGATTATAATGTGAATTGTGGATTATGTGTCTTAAAAAATTGAATTGGTGAATTTTATTAGTGATTTAGAATTTATAGTGAAATTTGAAATTTTTTTGGAATTTTGGGTACTTTTGGACTAGAAAAATGCCAAGTGGCAGTACAATTGATGAATAGTAACAAAAATAAATGTCAGATGGAAGCAGAAATTTTGATGAATGACATTAGGATATAATGACATATGTCATTGAAAATTTGGACTCGATTGGAATAGAAATTGGAATCAAATAGACTAGTTATTAAAGGAGGGACAAATGGAACCATGAGAAAGTGACATGTGCAAGTGACAAGTGTCACTTGCCACACCAATTATATCCCATGATTTTTCCAAATGAAAGATGAACTCTCATTTGATCTTTCATTTGTTAATTTCTCCTCTCTTTGTAAGTGCTTCTCTTCTTCATTTTCTTCACCTTTCTCTCCTTCTCATGACACTCTCTTCTTCAAGCATCAAAGTTGAACCTTGCTTTCTTCCATTACTAGCTACTTCAAAGTTCTTTCTATCTTTTCTTTTTGATAAGAAACCCACCTATTCTACCTTGGCAAGATGATGATCATGGGATGCATGGGAGAAGCTAGGGTTAAGTGAGATTTTGAAGATCTTGAAGTAAGCAAGTGAGTATAAAGGATTACTCTTCTTTATTTGTTGAATAAAGCACGTATGATGATAGTTTATTGGTAAATGACCATGATAGAGGAGTTGAAAAATGTGTCACGTTGATGTTGAAATAAATAGGTGTTTATTCTATTTTAATGTATAAATGGAATTTATGAGTTGTTTTAAGGGAGGATTGATGTTTTAGAAATAGGATGAAGGTGATAATGGAGTAAAACATATGTGCAGAAAATTGATGATGAAAGTATATGTATAAATGTTATGTTTTGGTGTTAATGATCAATCATATAATATGTTTTGGTTGTAATTGATATTGATCTGAAGTGGAAGTAGGAATGAAGGGGAAATAATGAGGACATGAGCTAAAAATGAAAGACTAAGCAAAAGAGATTGAACTAGGATGAAAATGAAGTTAAATGTGTGTTGGAATATTTTAGATGGAGTGGTTTCACTAAACATGCATCTATATTTTGGCTATATCTCGATCTATAGATATCTAAATGTGATTCTTTTTAATTAAGATTAAAATAGAGACGTATGGATAAATTTTTCATGAAGGAATATAATTTTAATTCAGTCTTTAAAGGTTTTTAAGTTTGGCTTGAAGTTGAGAACTTTGGGCTGACATAGTATAAGATTAGTCTGAATTATTTTGGTTATAACTTACAGAATATTAAACCAAAATTCATGAATTTGATGTAATTAGAACCTTAATACATAGAGGAAAAATTATTTATAAGAATGTGTTGTCTAAATACCTTATTTTTTAGGTCATAAAGGTCATACAAAACTAACCTAAAAATCTGTCCTGAAAAAACTGGAAAACTGCAAAATAAAGGGGAGATTAGCTTCTATCACGATTGTGGCCAGTGATTTTTCATGGTAATGATTTACGTTTTCACTTGTTTTCATGTCTGCCAGATGCAGGCCACGATCGTGGCATGTTTAACCCTTTATGTCAAGATCGTGGCTTAACTGCCATGATCGTGGCCTGGTTTTAGCCTTTGTTTCAAGATTGTGACCAAACTTTCACGATCGTGGCCTAGATCCTGGTAGCTCACATCTTTTTGTCATGATTGTGGCCTACTGTGCCATGATCATGGGCCGTGGTTTTAGCCCGAAACTCTTTGAAACTTCTCCGTTCCTTGCCTTTGACCCTGAAACACTAGCAAACACATCAAGGTATGTCAAAAACATAACATTTAAGCTCAAAGACTTATACTAACCCATGAAAACACTTAAACATATAAACTAACACATTTAAAACCTAAACACACACTCAACACTAACATTGACACTAAATACCTAACAAATTGAACCCTAAAATATAATGCAAATCATAACTATCAACTACCAAAAATATCTGAGATTTTACTACTCTTTAACAACATATTCTACATGAAATGAGGAACTTAATAAAAATATTCTAACTAAACTCCTCAGTATCAGCTGATCGGACCTTTGAGCCATTCTTGATTCCCAAAATTTGACTGAAGTAGCCTTTTACTAGTTTGCCTTAGGACTTAAGCCGTCCTTGTACTTGAAAATTAACATTTGCAATTTTAATGAGTTTTGTGAATTCAGTGAGTGAACCATCCTCGATGTACTCACTCATATCAGAACACAAAGACATATTATAATGCAATTAACAAACAAATCATATCATCAAATATTGAATTATCACTTCACATTTCGTCATGCTTCAAAAAATACAATTTGTGTACACTATTTCACATTTCTATTTCAAAATAGTCCAAAGTCATTCATTTAATAAATATCAAATTATATATGCAAATACATATGTGACTCTACTTTCATTTTTACTTTGTTGTGGCCGAGTACCTTTTTACTATCCCGTGTCTATTGTGGATACTAGGCTCATTAAATACGGAGCCTGTGGCTCTTTATGTGCATTTATGAGCTTTAAGTTCTTTTTCACTGGTCATTCTGGTTACAACTCCTTTATTTGATCATACATATCAATACGATGAAATGCATAATTTCTCAATATATGCAATCAATCACTTTCATTCATTACATTCACATATTCATCGAATCTACGTCCGACATTCAACATTTTATTGAGTACACATATTTTTCCTGATTCATATTTAATTAGGAACACTCGTAATACAATCTCAATTATCAAACTCCTCGGACTATAAATGTCCGAAATTATATCAATCACATCAATAATAGTTCAATAAGTGAAATTTAAATAGAATAAATCAATTACAGTGAGTAAACATCTAAGTTAACTCATAGTAAGCTCCAGATAAGCTATTACCTCAACGAACTGGCAATGTTTGGATGATGGCATTTGACTTGAATGTCTAATGTCATGCAATACACAAACATTTTACATATTACTAAGTTCATCATTCATATAAGTATTCAATCACACACACACACACGTGCACGCGCGTACGTACACACACACACACACACACACACACACACACACAGAGAGATATATGTCATGATCAATGCATGCTCAATTGACTTTCCACGAGTATGTATCCTTAAACACAAGTTATGATCATTCAAACATTATAATCGTATATGTATAGTTTGTACTCAGGCTTATACCTCAAGGAAATTTGATTATTCTAAATTCATTAATCATACATTTACCAATCCTTTTTCTAGCATCAAAAAGTCACATAATATCCCAATTTTCATTCATTCATACCTAATACACCTTACTTATTCCTTTGGATCACAATTGCATTCCTAAGAACACCTTAATTCCTATAACATCTCTAAATTTCCAGATCTTGGACAAATTGATATAAATAATCCATTCCTTAAGTTATAACCTCAATTAACAACCTAATCATATCAAACACTTTAACCAACTAATCAAGCATCAAACTAGGTTCATTTTAAGCCTCAATTAAGTCTAAACGCACCAAAATAAAGTAACTTATCATTAGTTGATTCAGTAATCACATAAAAGAGAAGAGTTCACGTCCAATGCCTTTCCTACGATCGTAGAGGCATTCCCACTATTGTGGGTTATGTCATCCTAAAAGTTCTTCACCCTTTTCCTTCAAAATTTTCCAGATTTTAACCCTTTCTTACAAAACTCAAAATATCTTATACATATTTCATCATTTATACTTCAATTCCTTGTCAAAATCACCTCAATTCCAACTCAAAATCATCCATATAACAATACATAAACTATTATTGATCATTTACACACAAAAAAACATAACACAAACGTATACATTTATTCATCAACATTCTAGCACACTTCATACACCGTTAACATCATTAATCTATCCCTAAACAATCATCATAAATATTTATATTAAAACAAGCCATGAAGAAAATTATTTAACTTGCTTGTTCAACTGCAAAGCTTCTTAAAACATCATGTAAACCTAGCTTCTCAAGCTTACACGATCATCACCATTCCAAGGTGGAACAGGTTAGGTTTTTATCAACAAGAAGAGATAATAAAATTTGATGGACTATAATGGTGTTGATTTTTTCCAAAGCTCAAAATCGTGAGTGTGAGGAGTGAGTGTTGAAATTTGAGAGAATAAAGAAGAAGAAAAGAGCTTGTAACAAAAATAAAAGACAAAGAAATGGTCTTCAATGTGTATATATTGTGAGTATAGGTGTGTGGCAAGTGTTGTAACGCTTGTCACTTGCGACTTGCCACTTGCCACTTGCCACATGTCTTCTACTCATGGTTCCAATTGTCTTTTAATAACTAGTCCACTTGTCTCTCAATGTCCATGCCAATTTTCACCCAATTATTTAATGCAATGTGTACTTATTTCTACAACCATTTGTTAACTTGTCTTACCACTTGGCATTTTTTCTAGTAAAAGTACACATAAATTTATAAATCTCCCAATTGTAACAATTAATTTCAACTTATTAATTATAATTCACCAAATCAAAATTTAAAACATAACAATTCCTAATTCACATCACAACCATCTAAAACCTTTTATACCCTAGAATATGTCAATTGAGTGTGTAAACAATCTTTGTGATGTGTACAAAATCATAATTCATGTATGCATGCTAATGATATGTATGTGAATGAAATGCATTTCCTAATTTGTCAATAATATTGCTAATGTACAATGGTATAGGATCTTATGTCCTAACCCTTAGTATAGAAAATGGGCTATTACAATTCCCCCCTTAAGAAATTTCATCCTCAAAATTCTTACCTAATTGATCAAACATATGGGGTATTGTTTCTTCATATTCTTCTTAGTTTCTCATGTAACTTTTTCACTCAAATGATTCCTCCAAAGGACTTTAACTAATGGAATCACTCGGTTTCTCAATTGCTTAGTCTAATAACCTAATATTTTAATCGGTTCCTTAATATAACTCAAATTACTTGCAATTTTAGCTTTATGTGCTAGTAACACATGTGTCATATCTGATCGATATCTCCTGAGCATACTAATATGAAACACATTATGGATCTGAGCCATCTCTGTTGATAAGGCTAACTTTTAAGCCAATGATCCTATTCTCTCAATGATCTCATATGGACTAATGTATCTAAGGCTTAACTTACCCTTTTTAACGAACCTCAATACTCCTCGCTAAGGTGATACTCTCAAAATACCTTATCTCCTATTTAAACTCCATATCTCTCCTATATAGATCCACATAACTCTTCTATCTATCTTGATCTACTTGAATTCTACTACGGATCAATTTAACTTCATCAATAGTGTCTTGAATTAGTTTTGGGCATTTAACAATCCTTAGCCCCTCTTCATCCCAATACAAAGGCAAATGACAATTTCTACCATACGCCTTATATAGAGCCATACCGATACTGCTATGACGGTGATTGTTGTATGCAAAATCAATCAGAGCTACATATTAATCCTATGCTCCTTAGAATTCTAAAACACAAACTCTGACCATATCCTCAACAGTCTTAATATCCTCTCACTTTGTACTTCTGTTTAAGGATGAAAAGTTTTAATAAAGTTCATCCTTGTACCAAAAGTTGTTTGCAAACGACCAGAAAATCTTAAAGCAAATCTGGGATCTCGATCTAATACAATAGACAATGGGACCCCATGTAACCTCATTATCTTATTTACATACCTCCAAGCTAACAGATCAAGTGTATTATTCTCTCTCAAAGGTAAAAAGTGAGGTCAATGATCACCTATATAGCATCATGTTGGCTTAGAGTTCTCAGTAAACCCATAATAAAATCCATAGTAATCCTCTCCCATTTCCACTCTAGAATAGGCAATGACTGTAACTTCCTAACCGGAGCCTGATGCTCTACCTTTATCTATTGGCATGTTAAGCACTTAGCAACATACTCATCCACTTGCTTCATCATCTCTGGCCACGAAAAATGTTGTTTTAGAGTATTGTACATCTTGGTAGTACTAGGATGTATAACATAAGCTGATATGTGTACTTCATCCAAAATCTCTTTTCTCAAATCATTAATAATAGGTACACACAATCTCTGCTTCAACAATAACGTATCATCCCTCAATTAAAACTCAAAACTCAGATTCTTTTTCAACATCTCAATAATTTTCACAAATTCTGAATCTTTGCTTTGAGCTTTCTTGATCCTTTCATATAACATCACTCTAAGCTTCATTGTAGCTAACATTTCCTCATTCTGTCCCAAATTCAGTTCAACATTCAGTGCTCTTAGTTGAACTAGGTTTGGTAACCTCGATGTTTGAATTTGAGCCACACTACCGTTAGATTTCCTACTTAGTGCATCAGCTAAAACATTAGCTACACCAGGATGGTATTCAATTGTGTAATCATAATTCTTAAGCAATTCAATCCATCGCCTTCGTCTCATATTCAACTCCTTTTGAATCAACAAATATCTCAAACTTCTATGATCTTGAATATCTGAAATGTTTCACCATACAGATAGTGTCTCCAAATCTATAAAGCAAATACTACTGTAGCAAGTTCTAAATCAAGAACTGAATAGTTAAACTCATGAGACCTTAAATGTCTCGAAGCATATGCAATCACTTTACCATACTACATCAGAACACATCCTAACCCCTAGTGTGAAGCATCACTATACACTATATATCCTTCAGATCTAGTTGGAATAACTAACACCGGTGTTGTAGTTAATTGATGTTTTAATTCCTCAAAACTCCTCTAACATTCATTAGTCCATCTGAAAGGTATATTCTTCCTCAAAATTTTTGTCAAAGAAGTTGAGATCAATGAAAACCCCCCAACAAACCTCTTGTAGTATCCTACTAGTCTAAGAAAACTCTGAATCTTGGACACATTTCTCGGAGCTTCCCACTTCATCACTGCTTCAACTTTCTTTGGGTCTACTAAGAATACTACTTGATTAAGACAAAATTCACACTTACTGAAGTTGACATACAATTGCTTCTCTCTTATTATCTGTAAGACTAGCCTCAAATGCTCAGAATGTTCTCCTCTACTTTTCAAATACACCAAACTATCATCTATGAATACATTCATAAAATGATCTAGATAAGGTTGGAATACCTTATTTATCAAAGCCATAAAAGCTTTCAGAGCATTTTTCAACCTAAAGGTATCACCAAAAACTCAAAATGCCCATATCTGGTCCTGAATGCACTCTTTGGTACAACAGCCTCTATTAATACCCTGATCTCAAATCTAAGTTAGTGAACATCTAAGCTCCTTATAACTGATCAAGTAAATCGTTTATCCTTGGTAAACGATACTTGTTCTTCACTGTCACCCGATTCAATTGTCTATAATCAATACACAATCTTAAGGTCCCATCTTTCTTCTTCATAAATAAAACTGGGGCTCCCTAAGGTGACATACTAGGTCTGATAAAACTATTATCTAACAGCTCATACAACCGAGCCTTAAGTTCCTTAAGTTCCACAGGTGTCATCCTATATAGAGGAATATATATAAGAGCAGTACCTGGAACTAATTCGATAGTGAACTTTATTTCCCTATCTGTGGGTAAGCTAGATAATTCAGTAGGAAACACATCTAGTAAATCCCTAAAAATAGGAATATCTTATATTATCTTCTCTGTTCGGGTATTAGTCACATAGGCCAGATAAGCCTCAGATCTACCTCGAATCAATCTTAAAGCACTTATATCTGGCTAGCACTTCTTAACTAAAAAATTAATCTGGCTGTCACTACTTGACTAACACCTCAAATATTACTCTCAGTTGATTAAGAGATTTAAGAATCACCTCTTTATTGTAGCAGTTCATCATAGCCCTAACGCTGCGTTTGGTTACCGTCTCCTGTGTGCGGAGACGGAACGAGACGGAAATTTGGAGATGGAACAGAACAAAAATTGGAGACAGTAAGGTGTTTGGTTGTGGTGGACAAAACAGGAAAAATTGTCCCCGTCTCGAG
>JANZXR010018165.1:0-15621 GCA_027575705.1 Erythroxylum echinodendron
TCTAATTCATAATTAGAATTAGATAAATTAAAACTCCTTTTAATTTATCTTTAATTCTCTAATTAAACAATTTATAACCATAGATCAAGATTGACGTCTAGCAATGCATCATGACCACCCAAATATTTAGGAATGTCAAAGTGGTTTTGATTAACCTTCCATATATAATTTTTCCATATAATTCAATCCTTTCATCAACCAATGTTCCAATTAGACATAGAGCATAGAATTAATGTCTATTTTATTTTGAGTTTAATCATATTAGTTCTCCACCATTAGCGATCGATTCAATTAATGACATTTGTAAACTATAGACAAAGCACCATTTCACCTTGGCCAAGGATTTCCTAAATCAGTACTAATTGAGAACAACGAAACATTCTCCCTAATTAATTTAGGGTGATGAATCCTATCTTGATCACACAATTACCTCCATATAGTTTTGGCTACATCTAATGACTACTGATTAAATGACCCATGAATAAGTGGATCATAGGTAGTATCAAAACATAGCAATCCCCATACAACATAAGTTTGATGATCTTAAGTCAAAGGATCACTTATATAATCATCACAATGAGAATTCCATAGACATACAAGTAATGTTCCAAATGGATTTCTCATATCAGGTTTATTCAGTGAACTTGTTCTTTAACAGGCACCTACACGTTTGTTTAAGTATCTTTATACTTTAGCCTACAAGATCGAATACTTCCTTTATAAGGAAAAACACAATGTATGCTAGTCTTTTTACGTTCTATTAACATCCAATCTAAATAGAACAATGACTAGGAAAATTTAGGAATAATACATAAATGCAATATGAATTTCATAATTACATTCTGATTATAATTTAAGTTGCAATGTACAATTATTCCATGGACTTTATGATATACATCTAAACATGTATAAGATAAATAATATCTTTAAATAATCTGTCATTAACTACAACCAAAGCGATTGGATGTAGGGACATAAACTAACAATCTCCCACATGCACTAAGCTAATCATTTAAGTATCTTATACCATATCACCATATGATAATTATTTTACTACTGGCTTAATGAGAGAATTCTACAAGATTCTCTATAGTTGCTTAAGTCTTACAACTCCCATTTTAATTATCATCGTAATCAAGAAAATTTTTCTAAACTCATTCATAGATCTTTGATGAGACATTGGCTCCTTATGCATGCCAAATGGCTCTAATGTTCTAAAGTACATTACTGTCATGAATAATGCAAAGAAAATCTATTAAGTTCATTAAAGAACTTGTTGATCCAATTAATCATTTCCACTAAATGAAAAATGTATTATGGCTCAATTAACAACCATTGCTACATTGGAACCTTTCCAATCCTATTGTTCTAAGTAAATAAACCTTAATTAGGATTTACTTCTAAAGCTATATCCTGATCATCTTGAACTCAAATATAAACTCACACATAGAATATTGGATATCTTTAATACTTCATAAGTATTTGATGTCTCAAATACTAAATATCTTTATTACATTATCTATATACTTGAACTTAGAATAAGTAAAATTGTCTAATCTATTTTCATAGATATAATTCCTTGAATTAAGTTGTTACCTTTTCATATCCAAAAAGATTTGTTCTTGGGCAATTATGTGTACAACAATTGAAAATTAGAACTGTTGTTCTCTGTGATCAATAGGGCTCTACATATCCATACTGAAGAGGACAACTATACTCCCACTAACCTTTTTATAGACGTGATAAATTCACAAGTCATCTCAAAATAAACTCTTTGAATTCATCATTAAAGTGAATCTTTCAATATCTCGTAGCCTTTTAACTATACATCAAATGTATCAATCAAGGCTCTAGTTCCAATTAGACGTAATTTTATGAGATTTGAACCTTTCAAATTCCTTTTTACTCCCACTACTTATCTTGAGAACCATTCTCCTATAATTATACGTTGAAACAAATAATTTGTACAACATGGTTGTAAGAATATATCCAACTTTTAGATATCTCATAACCTTTTATTATCCATTTTAGTTCTAAACTTAATGGATAACATATACTTCAACTGAGCAGCACATTCTTGAATCATTAACTTTGACTCTTTCAAATACCTAGCATTTCATATCTAATATGAAATATTGCTAATTGATTCAATTGGAACTATTAAAGGTAAGTTATTATATAAGTTATTGTACTAGGCATCACTATAGAAGAAATAATATTGCTTCCTGCAATATCTCATATTGTATGTTACTCCTTACATAAATCCATACCGTTATGGAATTTTTATTATGAAGGTATTTACTAGAGAAACTCATTCCCTATAGATAATTAAAAATACAAACCTTGCCATAAAGATCTCATCGATGTGCTTCAGCATTCTCAATGCTTAATTTCTACCTATATTTAAACAATTTAAACTTTTCAAAATTTTAAATCACATTTCATCTTATACATATGACTATATCATATAAAGTCATTAGTAATATAATGAAATATAATATTATCCTTTTATGAATTGTTATTCCATCTAATACATCACATGTGTAAAATTTAATAATTCAATACCATCATCATCCTTTCACCAAAGGTTGATTTGGTTATTTTTTCAACTTTACAAGTTCACAAGTTCCATACAATTCATAATCAAAAGGATACATATATCCTAGTATGTAATTTTATGATTCTCGTTATGTTGATTTAACCAATATGGCATAAAAGGATAATCTCAGTTATCCAACTTTTAATTAATGCCACTTATTTTAATCATAAGTTTCATTTGATCCAATACATATAAACACTTTTTATAAAATTGGATCAACTACTTTACTTAAAAATCTATTTCTAGCCACGCATTGAACATTACAATAATGTTAAATCTAAATTCAGTATCAAATACTCATAAGCATGAATTAGAAATACGTATGATCTCTATCATATCACATATAGGTAAGAAAAATCATGCAATCATTATCTTATTATGAAAACTATTATCATACTATAGCAAAGCCTTTTATTGTAGTCCATAGTTATGCTTTTAGTAGTCTAAATTAAATGGAACAATTCCAACAAGGTATTATACCTTTCAGCTCTACTCCCTGCAACCATTTGCATTTTGCTATCATAGTGTTAACACACATCTTTCATGTTGTCATCAAAGTTTACGAGATATTAGTCAACTAAAAATGTCAATACATTTTGTCATCTATATGATTTTGACATATCTCTACAACTTTGTCTCCATATCCTCAACAGGGATTATAGCAAAATTGCATAATGGACATACAATTTTTTATCTAACTTTTAAGAACTCTTCTCAAACATATCCTATATCTAAGAACTTGGGTTCACAAACTTAGTATCAATTATACTAAATAAGGTAAATTACACTAAGAACAAAATATAAATGTAAGAAAAGCAAGTAATCAAATATATGTCATGAATACCAAATAAGATTAGGACTTTAATCATGCATTTGGTTACTCCCACTATTTTATTCAAAATAATAAGCCCTCATTACTATTCGGAAAGATTACTCTATTCTTGCTAGTGGGCTAAGATCCCATTAAAGTATAGCTGACCTTGAGTTTTCTCAATAAGCCAATTAAACTTAAATTAGGTAGATAACAACTTTGTCAATCATATCTCATGTGACTCCTAGATTTATTAGGTGACAACGCTTTCCAAAATATATCTTATATATTATTCCTAACCTTGCCTCTAAATTCATGTGATCATGAGTTTGCTCATCCAAGTCACATAAATTTAGTTAAGTAGAAGCCACTGTCATAAGACTAAACATATTCGGGTTAAAGCGGCCTTGAGTTTACTCAACAAGCTAACTATAAACAAAACTCTGGTTTATTCTTATAATAATGGAAGGCAACATTCACGTTCTTAATGTATACTTAATATTTTAACGAGGGATTTAACTTCATTTGTCTCATCAAATAGAAATTTTATGAAAAATATCACACATATAAAACATACAATTTATCATGCATCCAATATATATATCAACCATATAAATAAAGTATGCAATTTATGCACTTATAATCAAATTATATGCATAAAATATCAAACTTCGTTTGATTCTAGTTATTGATCTTCATAATCTAAAATAAATAAAATAACATTTCCAGCATCTTGAAAAAATTAAAATAGATTAAAACTATTGATTCCTAAATAAATTAAATTCCTATTTCAAATAGAAATTTAATTTGAGTTGAAAACAATTTTCAAATCCAATTAAAAACTATTTCCAATTTATTCTGACTCCTTTAATAATATTTAAATGAAAACAATTTTTCAATAAATTTTACTTATTACTTATTATAACTTAGAAAAACTTCTTTTTCAAAATCCTATAAATACATATTCTAATCTAATCAGAGGCTATTTCTAATTTCATTAGAAATTACTTTTCCTTAATTAAAAAATTATTTTCTAAAATTAAAAGAAACTACTTTCAAAATTAAATAAAAATACATTTAAATTTAATTAAGAAAGTCATGATATATTATTTATTTAGAGATTGATTTCTGAATTAATTAGAAAATATTTCTTTAATAAATTAGAAAACTATTTTTAAAAAATATTAAAGAAAGCTCCTTTTCTTGATAAATGAAAACACTTTTTCAAATTTTAATCAAGAAAAATACTTTTTCCAAAAATCAAGAAACTTACTATTCATAAGGAAACAATTTATAAATAAATTAAATAATAATACATTAAAGAAAAAAATCATAAATTTAATTTATCTCATCCAAATTGAAATATAAATTTAATTAAGAAACATCTTTCTTAATTACCTAAGAAAATAATTTTCTTAATTTTACGGAGTATAATTAATTAATTTCAATCTAATTAAAACTAATTAATTCTTATTTTAGCAACTACTTTTCTAATTAATTAATTTCAATCTAATTGAAAATAATTAATTCCTAATTTTAGAAACCCCTTTTCTAAAAATAATTAAGAATCAATATAATTATTAATCTTAATTATATTAAGAAAATAATTATCTTAATTTTGGAATTGAATGACTAATTTAATTTAATTTATTAATCCAACCCTTGAAAAATAAAGTAAATATTAAAACATTCCAAATAAAAAGGACCCTTTTAAAACAATTTTGAAAGATAGAGTTAAAAAATAAATAAATAAAAATAAATAAAAATACTTTAAAACAAGGTGCACGCTCCAGACACTTCTCTTTTGACTTGCTTCCAGAAGACGGCGCGTGTGTCTTACATGTGCCCATCATCTTCTTCACCTTCATTTGAAAAATATGCAATTGCCGTGTACTGCGTCTGGGCTGCCTCACGCAACTGTCAGATTTGGGTCTGCCGTTACATCGCGAGGTCTATTGCGCCTCCGGTTGAGGTTCCTAACCATCGATGCCTCTCCTTGGGCATTTATTTCCCCTGGTAATGCCAACCACTATCATTGCCAATGCTTTCTCAGCCAGTGATGAACCGCGAGGCTTGGGCCACTCGCAATACACACATGCATAAATCATGCATTCTTCAATGCACAATATACAGTTTTTGGTTCTCAGTTAAGGCAACCAGAATAAGCTTATTTCTGTAATCAAACCTAGATTCTGGGTTTCACAAAACCCTAATGTATATTCTACGGTTTCCTTAAAAAAATAACAAAAACAAAAAGATGTTGGTTGTGAGTTTCTCAAACCCAGACATGACCAATGAGAGGAAAACGTCAAGACAATCTAGGTACTTCAAATTTTGGTTTCAGGTGTTTTTATGAACTCACAACAAAAAAATCCCTAATAGCATCGTAAAACTCTTATTGCAAAATTCTAGAACAAATCTGAGTGGTCTAAGGTGCCAAACTCAAGTTCTGGTCTTCTTAGTTTTTCCAGAATTCTCAATCTGGATATCTAATTTTGTAGTTTAGGGTTTATAGTGAATTAATTTGAAGCACCTTTCAGATTATGGTTGCAAAAGTTGTGCATTCAATTCCAAAATTATAACTAATAACCATAAAAAAATTTTAATCAAATTATAGAAATAAAAATTGCTCTGATACCATTACTGGGAAACCAGGAAGAGATCCAATCCTGACCACAGTGGAATAATTACAAAACATTTTCACAATCTTTGATTTCCCAAAATCCAAGATCTCTTTAATTCTATAAAATGATTAACACAAATCATAATAAAGAGGAAACTTAATTCATACCTTATTCTGAAGCTTGATCTATGTCTTGTCGTATCCCTTGAACCGTTCCCAAAACTGATCTGTCTCAACCACCGTAGCCACAAGTGTCCAGCCCCTAACAGTATCCACAGAACAGGTTGAGAGAACTCTGTAACTCTTACAGAGAGGATTAAGAATGAGGTGCTAGATCTATAGAGCTTAAGACTATTTATAGTAAGCTTTGAATGTAATTGTAATTAAATACCAATTATGCCCATATAATTTTCAATTTCTCATATTGATCATTATTTATTAAATATCTCATATTTAATCATAAAGTTTCTAAAACTTTACAATCAAGTCCAACTTGATTAAATTAACTTTGCTCTCTTCAACCCATTCTTTATGTGAGACCCATTAAGTTCCTAAATATGTTAGCATTGATTATAAATAATAATTCTAATTCATAATTAGAGTTAGGTAAATTAAAACTCATTTTAATTTATCTTTAATTCTTTGATTAAATAATCTATAATCATAGATCAAGATTGGTGTCTAGTAGCACATCATGACCACCCAAATATTTAGGAATATCAAAGTGGTTTTGACTAACCTTTCTGTGCGTGATTTTTTCGTATAATTCAATCCTTTCATTAACCAATGTTCTAATTAGACATAGAGCATGGAATTAATGTCTACTCTATTTTGAGTCTAATCATTTTAGTTCTCTTCCATTAGCTCTCGATTCAATTAATGACAATTGTAAACTATTTATGAAGCGTCATTTCATCTTGGCCAAGGATTTCCTAAATGAATACTAATTGAGAACAATGAAACATTCTCCTTAATTACTTTAGGGTGATGAATCCTATATTGATCACAAAATTGCCTCTATATAGTTCATGCTACATCTAATGACTACCGATTAAATGACCCATGATTAAATAGATCATAATTAGTATCAAAACATAACAATCCCCATACAAGATAAGTTTGATGATCTCAAGTTAAAGGATCACTTATACAATCATCATCACAATGAGAATTCCATAGACATACAAGTAATGTTCCAAATGGATTTTTCATATTGGGTCTGATCAGTGAACTTGTTCTCTAATAAGTACCCACACGTTTGTTTAAGTATCCCTACACTTTAGCCTATAAGATTGACTACTTATTTCATAAGGAAAACATAACGTATGTTAGTCCTTTTACATTCTAATAACGTCCAATCTTAATAGAACAATGACTAGGAACATCTAAGAATAATATATAAATGCAATATGAATCTCATAATTATAATCTCATTATAATTTGATTTGCAATGTATAATTATTCCATGGACTTTATCATAAACATCTAAACATGTACAAGATAAATAATTCCTTTAAATAATTTTTCATTAAACTACAACCAAAGAGATTGGATATAGGACATAAACCAACAGGTTATTCGTTATATTTTGAAAATGTTGTTTCAACATATAACAATAAGGATTTTATTTGTAATGTGGTAATTAAATGGGGATTGTTCTTTATAGAACCTATGACAGGCTCACTAAACACCACAGAATTATTAAAACTAAGAAAATCCAATGACTATAGCATTAATTCAAAATATCTGTGGCACTTAAGGATGGATCATGTCAATCAGAAATGACTTGACAGGTTAGTGAAGGATGGGATCCTTACTGGCTTGGACAATGGTCCATTACCCACCTGTGAGTCTTGTATTGAAGGAAAGATGACCAAGGCCTCATTTCCTTCCAAAGGAAATAAATCTGAATCTGCATTGGATCTGGTACACACTGATGTGCATAGGCCCATGAACGTACAAGCTAAAAGAGGTTATGAATACTTCATAACCTTTATAGATGATTACTCTAGACATGTCTATTTGTATTTGATGCATAAAAAGAGTGAGTCCTTTGAAAGGTTTAAAGAATTCAAAGTTGAAGTTGAGAAGTAACTAGGTAAGCCATTAAAACAACTTTAATCAGATCGAGGTGGTGAGTACTTATCTGGAGAGTTCTAACGATTCCTAATTGACAATGGAATTGTTTCCAACTTGTCAGCTCCTAGAATACCTCAATAGAATGGTGTAGCTGAGAGAAGGAATAGTATTTTATTAGAAATGTTAGGATCAATGATGTCCTATGCTAGCCTTCCTGAATCATTCTGAGGATATGTCATACAAATGGCAACTTATCTTCTTAACTTTGCTCCATCCAAATCAGTACTTAAAACACCTATGGAGTTGTGGACTGGACGAGTGCCTTCATTGTGGCACTTGAGGACTTGGGGTTGCCCAGCCCGTGTTCTAAGGGCTGAATCCACAAAGATGGAACCAAGGTTAGAAGTATGTTTATTTGTAGGATATCCTAAGGGTACATGAGGGTACTATTTTTACAATTCTTAGGATAGGAAGGTATTTATGTCAAAAAATGTAACCTTTATGGACGAAGAATTTGTGAGAAATCACAAGGAAAAAGTGAAGTACTACTAAAGGAGTTAGCTATTTCATCTAAACCAATAGTTGATTTGGATATAGCAGAACAAAATGTTGAAATGGATTCAAGATTTGAATCAAAAGAGTAGTCTCAACGTTAAGTAGTGCTTAGATGTAGTGGGAGGGTTGTGAGATAACCAAACAGGTATCTAGGTCCAAGAGAAGGCATAATTTCCATCTCAGACCAAAAAGGAACAAATCTTATTACTTATACACAAGCTATTAATGACGTTAATGCAAAAAAGTGGCTCAAGACGATGGACTTAGAAATAGATTCCATGTATGCCAATGAAGTCTGGATCCTTGTAAATTTACCACCAGGTGTAAAAGCCATATGGTGTAAATGGATCTTCAAAAGGAAGAGAGGATCTGATGGAAAGGTGGAGACCTTTAATGTAACATCCCATTATCCCATTATTAGGATTAGAACCCTAAGATACTATATATGAGAGTTTATTGAGAAGTTAGAAGTGCATTTCATCCATCTTATAGCATACACAGACACGTTAAGAATGTTGACACTCATTAAAATAATTGTATATGCATTCATTGACATTTTTCAGGTATAAGTGATTTTTAATGCGAATAAAATGTGAATTGTAGATTATTTGTTTTGAAAAATTATTTTCACATTTTTGGTGACATTTTGGATATTTATTGAAAATTTGGGGTATTTTAGACTAGGGAAAAATGTATAAATAAAAGACAAATGGAAGTGTGACTTTTAGTAATTAGATGAAGGACAATTGGATTAGTAATTAATTGACAAATGGACTAATTATGGAGTGACAAATGGATCAATTAATGTGTGATATATGGACCAATAGCTCACTGACATTTGGTAGCCTTACATGGAGGACACATGTTTTACATGCGATGGTGACACATGGCAATGAGGGATGAAGAGACCTAGTCATGTTTTGTATAACAATCTTTGCATGTCGTCACCAAAACTCTCCACCACCAAAAGCTCTCTTTTGGTTTTTATCCATCCACCAAAATCCCTTATTTGCTCTCCCCATTTCTGGAATTTTTACTAAAGGATTTGAAACGTAAATCAAGTAAGTTATGCTTTAAGTTTCTGTAAATTACATCAAGATGAGGTTTTAATGTTTGTAAATGGATGCATGCATGATTGGTCTATGTTTCCATGTTTATGGATTGATATGATTAGCAAGATGACGGATTTTAGCAATGAAGTGAGCTGGAGCATGTTATATGCGGTGTTTTACTAAACAAGCATCTGTAGTTTGAGCATAACTTGATATGTGAATATCCAAATAGGATGGATTTTAATTTAGAGTAAATTAGAAACATATGGTTACATTTTTCATGAAGGAATCGAAATTGAAATCTATCCTAATGAGTATTGAAAATTGGCATGAAATTGAGAACTGTGTACTATTGTGTTACGAGAACAATTTGTAATAATTTGGTTATAACTTGCATAATACTGAACCAAAATGAATAAATTTAATGTCATTAGAAATTTAAGACATTGCGGAACATTTGATTAGAAGACATTTTTGCATAAATACCTTATTGTCTAGGTCATAATGGTCATACAAAACTGACCCGAAAATCTTTCTTAAAAAAACAAATATGGAAAATTAGAGCAGTAGGTCGAAATTTTGGTTTCAATTTCATCTTCCTCTTTCGACCTATTTTACATGTTTTTAAGGCATGAATTTGGTGAAATTCAAAGAATGAAAGTTGTAGATATTTTCTGTGAAACAGTTTGGCCAAAATATATCTTGATTAGTGTATGTAGTTAATTGAAGTCATACCCTAAAACAATAGACTATTTTGATAAGGATGAGTTCAAATCTGGAAATTTTGATATGTTAAAGGAATAAATGAGTTATTTTAAATGAAAATATGATCTTTATGACATAACTATTGTGTATAAGGTATGAATGAATGAGTATTGAAGAACATAGGGTTTTTGTGAATGAGAATTGGATGAAGGTATAAGTTGCTGGAAATTTTTACTGAATGTATAGATTTAAATTACTAAAATTTCATATATAAAGTACCAATTGTGTGTGTTTTATAAGAAGCATTTTGATCATGGAAATGTTCAAGGATAAGTGTAAATATGAGTTGGTAATGATATAAAGAGCTCTCATAAATGTAACGTGATTCAAAATATTTATGTGATGAATTGGGAATGATTGAATGAGAACTAGGACATTATGAGAGTGTATAATCCTAGAAAAAGAGTGGCATATATATAGGTTATCAATTGAAAGTAATCAAGTGTATTAAAGAAACATACTCTAGAATTTGTCATACATACCCAAAAATTTGTCATTGAACATGCATAATACATGATATATATATATATATATATATATATATATAAATGCCCTTATTCATCTGAATGTGCAATGTGGTAATATGAAAATGTATATGATTGTGTATAGAAAAGCATGTTAAGCGATCGCTTCTAGACATTGCTAGGACTTCAAGGCAATAAGCTGAATGGAGCAAGTGTGAGTAACCTAAGATGGTCTCACATTAAAGTATTGTTGTTTACATTCCATATTGAATTATTATGTGAATGTGATTGTGTTAATTCTGGATAATTGATTGTCCAAGGAGTTCTATATTCAGGACTGTATTGGAAGTACTACTTGAATGTGAATATAATTGACTAGCTACTTGAACGTGAATATGATTGACTATGTGTTCTCAACTTATATGTTGAATGTCGGACCAAGTCCGAAGATCATTGTGAATGAGAAATCTGAATGCGAAAGCAGTGTACTAAATATGACGATTAGAAATGTGAAATGCATTTATTCTACGAATGCATGAAATATAAAGACATTTGTGACTAGAGTCACTAATGAAAAAGAGCTTAAAGCTTAGACATGGGTGGTATGAGCCTATGGCTAAATTAGTACGATAGAGCCCAGTATCCATAATAGATATAGGACAGTATAATAGAGCCCAGTATCTATAGCAGATGCGGGACAGTGAAAAAGGCACTCAATCACGACAATGTAATAAATAAATTTGAGTCTCATGAACATTGCATACATGTATGATATGAATAACTTGAGCAATTACAATGTTTTGAGAACTTGTATTATTTGAAATTCGTGAATGCTTACTGATGAATATGTCTTACATGATTATAATGAAATGATGAAATGTATGGATTTTTGAAATGGGATAATTATGTACAAAGTGTTTTGTGATATTACATGATGAAAGTTGAGATGATGTGAATTTTGTGATGACATAAATTGTGTGTTGCATGACAAGAGTCAGTAGAGAGTCATTTGTGTTTCGACCTGAGGGATTACCTTCCATAATTGTTGAGAAAAGGAAAATAAGTTACGATAAATTATGAAAGTAGGGGCTGTGGACTTCTACGGACGCATAGACCCTGTAGAGCTTAAGGGATGGCTAGAGAAAACAGAGAGAGTCTTTAACCTGATGGACTATGGGTCGAACGAGAGATTTGACTATGCTGTTTCTCTATTGTGGGGCCGAGCTTACCAATGGTGGAAAACTATTCCAGGTAATACCATCAGGCCTTGTAGTCTGAGATGGGAAGACTTCTTAAGGGTCTTTAAGGAAAATTACATGCCCAAAATCTACAGGGAGATAAAGATGAAGGAATTTCTAGATCTGAAGGAGGGCAGTTTGTCTATGGCAAAGTATGAGGTTAAGTTCAATTAGTTAATATCATATGCTACTGCCTTAATTCCTATTGAGGAACACAAGCGCAGGAGATTTGAAGATGGGCTAAATATAGGAATTTAGATGACGCTAGTTATTTCTGACCTGGGTAGTTTTAGGAAACTATGAGCTGCCTCTATATGCATTGAGCAGTTATTAAAGGATAGTAAGGTAGAACATGGATTAGAGTCTCGACAGAAGAGGCCTAGTGAGTCTCAAGGGGGTTCTGGAAGAAGGTTCAGCAAGCATCAAAATAAGCTTTCAAACCACCGAATGGATCAAGACAATCAGGGTTCAGATAGAGGGGTAGTTTTATTCAGTATGGAAATAGTAGAGGTGCAGTATTAGGTCAATTACCGAATTGTGAGCATTATGGAAAGAAGCACAGTGGTGAATGTTGGAAGTTGATAGGAGCCTACCTTCAATGTAGCTCATTAGATCATTAGGCCAGGGACTATTCTGTTATGTTTGGAACACAGTCCGGTAGGAGAGGAAATGTGGCAACAGAAACTACAGTTTAGTAGAGCCGAGTCAATGGGTTTGGAAAGAGAGGCCATGGCAGAGGTTGAATGAGTTATGGAAGTGCTACTGGTAGGACTGATGTGCAGAGCAATCAACCGTAGTCTCAGGCCCGAGTCTATGCCATAACGAGACAAGAGCCTCAAGAGTCTTCAGATGTCGTTGCAGGTGTGTTACTCATATTTACATTTAAGGCTTAAGCATTGATAGATCCTGGATCTACACATTCTTTTATTGCCCCTCATATGGCATCTAGGTTACATTGTGATAGAGAGTTATTGAGATATGGAATACAGGTGAGTGCACCAATAGGTAATACCATTGTGATAAGAGAAGTCTGCAAGAGGTGTTTGATTCAAATTGATTAAGCGGAGTTAGAGGCATACTTGATTGTGTTACCGCTAAAGGAAATAGATGTTATCCTAGGCATGGATTGGATAACTTCTCATAGGGCCATCGTGAATTGTTATACTAAGGAGGTAATATTTGAATCTCCTAAATCAGTAGAGAGTAGTGCTTAGAGGTATTAACTAAGTAGTGCCAGCCAGGCTAATTTCATTTGTGAGTGCCTTGAGGTTTATGCAAGGAGGATGTGAGGCTTATTTGGCCTACGTCATTGGTAACCAAACTGAGCAAGATATGTAAGATATTCCTGTGGTTAGGGAATTCCTGGATGTGTTTCTCATATAGTTGCCTAGTTTACCTCTAGACCGGGAAATAGAGTTCATAATTGGTCTAGTTCCAGGTTTTGCTTCTATATCTATTCCCCCATATAGAATGACACATGTGGAATTGAAGGAGTTGAAGACTCAACTGCAGGAGTTACTGGATAAGGGATTTATTAGACCAAATGTCTCACCCTGGGGAGCTCCAATCTTATTTGTGAAAAAAAGGATGGAACGTTAAGGCTGTGCATCAATTATAGGTAACTGAATCAGATCATAGTAAAGAACAAGTACTCGTTGCTTATAATCGATGATTTGTTTGATCAGTTAGAGGGAACTCAGGTGTTCACTAAGCTAGATTTGAGGCCTGGGTATTATCTGTTGAAGATAATAGAGGCTGATGTAACGAAGAGTGCTTTTAGAAACAGGTATGGACATTATGAGTTTTCAGTAATACCGTCATTTGGGTTGACTAATGCTTCAGCTACATTTATGGCATTAATGAATAAGGTGTTTCAGCCTTACTTGGATCACTTTGTGATAGTGTTTCTTAATGACATTTTGGTGTATTCAAAGAGCAGAGAAGAGCATACTGAGGACACTGCAGATTATGAGGGAGAAATAACTATATGCTAAATTCAGTAAATGTGAGTTTTGGTTGGATCAAGTAATGCTTTTGGGTCATATAGTAAATGGACAAGGTATTCAAGTGGATCTAATGAAGATAGAGGCAATAATGAAATAGGAGGCTCCAAAAAATGTGTCTAAAATCTGGAGATTATTAGGATTGGCCGGATATTGCTAGAGGTTTGTTGAGGGGTTTTCTTTAATCTCAGCCCCTCTGGCTAAACTTCTGAGGAAGAATGTGTTCTTCATATGGAATGATGAGTCCCAAATAAGTTTTGAGGAACTAAAACATCAGTTGACTACAGCGCCAATGTTGACTATTCCATCAGGAACTGGTGGTTACGTAGTATACAGTGATGTTTCGCATCAAGGATTGGGATGTGTGTTGATGTAGTATGACAAGGTGATAGCTTAGGCATCGAGATTATTAAGGTCTCATGAGATGAACTATTCAGTACATGATTTAGAGCTTGTAGAACTAGTCTTTGCTCTAAAGATATAAAGACATTACTTGTATTGTAAAACCCCTTTACTGTAGGGTACGCACCGGGACGCCCGTAGGTCATTCCGATACATATTCTATGATAAGGGAGTGCTACATGCAATCACTACAGTTACTCCACATGGCATCACATCAAATTGAATAATAGAACATTAATTGTAAACCACAATATTTTTAAAATCAAACTCTTCCTCTTTTCATTGATCAAAATCAGAAGTTTATACATCATCTCAGACTGTACTGTCTGTACATACATACAAAAACCTAGTACAGAATGCTATATGAAAGAGGAAGAATACATCAAATATAACTAGGTCATCTCAAAAATTCCAACTGACTGACCTGTGAGCTATAACCTCTCTCGCCAACACGATCTATACGGCTAGAAAAGTCTCCCTAGAGCTAAGAGTCTACTCTCAATCCTGAAAAATATGTTGCAATTTTGGGTGAATTTGCAAACTCAGTGAGGTAACCATCATCGATGGTCCACTCAATTCATGAAACATATTAAGCATAGTACAATTATCCACACATTAAACATATCATAAGTATTTCATAATTTCACAGAATCAGAAGTATCACTTATACTCAGAAGTATAACATTAATCACATAAGTATAAGGCATTAAGCCTTTCACTCAATCAAACACTTTAAGAAAATGCATATAAAATGCTCATGTGATACTTTTCCAATTTATTACGGTGTTGTGACCGAGCGCCTGAAACTGTCCCAATATGGGCACATTAATTGTTAAGCCTAAGGCTCTGAATCACTGTGGAGCTCGAGGCTCCAAATCAATTGTTGAGCTTAAAGCTCTAATCGGTGGCTACTCCGGTCACAACGGTCATTAATCTGATCATGCATTCATGATTGAAATGCATATGACACAATTAGGCACGTATGCCTATATCTCAATAAATCACAATAAACACAATCACAATTAATCAC
>JANZXR010018176.1:0-15621 GCA_027575705.1 Erythroxylum echinodendron
TGCCACCCTCGCGGGGCACGGATCCGGGTATCACGATCGATATCGGGTTCGGGTTCGGCGGGAGTGGGGTGTCACATTGAGATCTCTCCTTGAATGGAATATTCACAAAAAACAATCTGATATCTCTCCTTTGGGAGAAAACAATTTCAAAGCAAGAATGCCTTTAATGTGATCATTCTCAGCAAATAAAGAAGCATAAAAAGCAGTAGTAGGTGCAGCGGAAGAATCATAAGCACATAGTACAATAACAGAAAATCAAGATGACAATTTACTACTAGTTAATACATATGACAGCATATCATTGCTCACTTCAATTCTATCTTCATAAGTCTGATCAAATTTATAAGCCTCATCATCAAATATGGCCTCATGTACACATCAATCAACTGAACATTAGAAAACTAATAAATAAAAACTTAGAAAGCCTAAACGATAACTCCTTTAAATTTTTTTTTAATAACTAACATCAAAGTATACTTTAAAAATGTAAAATATACAGTTTTTGTGCCCCTAAAAAAAATTCAAACCTGTACTTTTTATTTGTCATATTATCTAGATCATCAATTGTCTAGTTGATTTTTTCATCTAAAGCAAATGACTTATCCTCAGTCTGAGCTATTTCTTTAAAAGCAATATCTAACTGTGAATTTGGACACTTTCTTGTTTTTCCTTCACTACGTCTTTATGTTTATCCTTGACCCTTACTAACCCAAGAGTGTTTCGGTAATATGGGTTGCTGCTGGAAAGTTAATAGAGAGTGTCTAAATTTTTAGTTTTGACCTCTTTGAAACATTATTTGTAATAACTTGTAATATTTTGGTCTTATGTACCTGATTACTCCACAAAAGTGATATATAGGTATGAACCTATAATTTTCCTTTAAGATTTCTCCTTGGACAGATCTGGTTGCACCAATTTTCTCATCATTTGACTTGGAACATCTACTTCTATAGCCAATGCCTTGAAGATCTCCTTTACTCTTACTAATTTCCAACAACTTTTCTAACTTTTCGGTATCTCCATTTAACATTCTTATTCACTTTTCCATATTGATCAGCTTCAATTTTGTTTCATTAAACTCATCTATTGTAGATAATAATTTCTTCTCAAGGTCTTAAATGGTGTTCTTCATGGTAGAGTTTTCTTCCTTCAACTTCTCATTTTTCTTACATGTTTGGACTCATTTGATATACATTAATTCACCGGCTTCATAAATATCTTCCTTTTTTATCATTTGAAGTACTGTCATCACTGATATAATCTGAGATTGAGATTTGAGCTAATTCGTTTGTTTTTTTTTCCATAATTTTCTTATTTATTCATGTTTTTGTCATCGGTTACTTCCTTCTTGGTTGCTATAAACCAAGTAATTGGACTTTTATTGTATAAAGCAACTAACGTAGCACTTTTTACAACTTCTTCTTCACTATTATACTCACTTTCAGATTCATTCTCCTTTCAAGTTCTTGCATAGGACTTTCCTTTTCTCTTCTTCAAGGTGTTAGCTTATTTCGCTTGCGTATGTCTGAAGTCTTGACACTTATGACATTGAATTTCTTCACTTTTTTCCATTCTTTTAAGTTTTAGCTTATTGTTTGAAGTAGTTGTTCAATGAACTTCAACTATTTTGCCTAAACTCAGATCTATCATTCTTCACTTTCTTTAACCATTTGCTAAATTTTTTTAATAACTCCATATCCTTATTCTCATCCTATTCACCTTTGAATTCATTCAACGCTTTACCAATCTCAGCTTGCAATGCCAATCTTTTACTGCTTGCAATGCCAATCTTTTGCTCTTCTCTTGAGTATCCCTCAATAAATTCATCTCAAAGTTAGTAAGAATCCCAATTACCGTATTCAAAGACAATTCAGTGGTATTATAGGCTTCTTCAATGACCGTAATTTTTGGTATGAACCTCAGAGGCAATGATCTCAATGCCTTCTTAATTGGTTCCAGGTTAGAGTACTTCTTCCTGAGTTAATATGCTTGGTTTGCTATGTCACGCAGTCTCTCATGGAAGCCTCCAATAGTTTCACTTTTTTCCATCCACAACTCTTCAAATCTCACAGCTCATATTTGAAGTTTCAAGGCTATCATAGATTTCAATCCTTCAAGAATAGTCTGCAAAGTGTCCCAAGCTTTTTTCACCGATTCACAAGCTAATACTATAGCAAAGTGACCTTCATCAACTATATTGAAGATGGCGTGTAGGGCTTGAGAATTTCCAAGTGCTCTCTCTTCTTTAGCCTTTGTCCACTCAGATGTATTTTTAAGCCCTACTTCTTCCTTTTCATCAGTAGTCAATGGATGTGTCCAGTGTTTAAAACTGAGTTCTACGCTTTTATTCCTTGCGTCTGAATGAATACTCTCATTCGTGATTTTCACATAGGATAATTTGAAACATTTATAGTGATAGCCTAATGATTGATATCCCTTCTCTTATAGTCATAATTGCAAAACAAGGATCTGCACCGACTTGATTTACCAAATTTTGATTCAGTAACTCGCTTTAATACTAATTAAAAAAACATATGGGTGTAGTAGTTTTGCAAAAATATTCGATTTATCGCAATCGTTTCTAGCGTAATAAAAAATATAAAAAATTATACTCACAAATATAAATCAACACCGAAATTTGGTAGCACAATTCGGCACATCTTGCCCACGTCTGTTGAGCCCTTACCCACTTTAATTTTTTTACTAACGATAATAGTTTTATACAAGGTTTTACTGAGCGGATACCACTCATCTCTTGATAATATCCATCGTCTTTATTATCTGAAAGAATTTCACATCCAATAGTACGATCGCCTCATACTAACCTTAACAAATGATTTTTTTCAATAATCTTATAACGAAAGAATACTAAATAAATGACTGAAGTGGTTATAAAAAAACCAACATAAATCAGAACACTTGAAAAAGAAATTCAAGGAACAACTTCCTAATGTTTTCAGCTCTTCCGAAGATTAATCTGACTGTTGTTAATTGATTCACAAAGCCGCAACTGTATCGTTAACACATTCATTAACCAAGATACACACAACCCATAGAAAAATCATTAACAATTGTTGTTACCCAAGATGGAGTTGTAGACACACACCACATGCAGTCAACCAAAAATGATGTAGCCAAGAAGTCACACACCTATAGAGTCGCATATGTCCAATCTGCCGCTATTTTGAAATATTATGTACTCTACTTCAACGTGATATGATACACACGTTCCAGTTTTCACTCACCCACCTTTAGCTAATCATCAAACCAAGTAATCACGCAATATCTCTTAAATCACCAAAATCATTAGATCAAGGCTTCACAATTCACCCACGACTGCAATCAACACAGAATCAAAGAATCACCAAAATCACTCACGTGTATTATAGAAGAAGCAAGGTCACACACACCCTAAAAAGTGAACACCTAGCCAAAATCTTTACCAAATCACTAACGTTTCAAGTGCAAAAGTTGGGTCACGCACATAGGAATCTTTTGACAAGAAAATCAGCCACACTCCTTTAGTTATCTCACAGTATACTCCACATAACAGGAACATGATGTGCCGATACATGCTCTATCAACCAATCAAGACACCAACAAAAAATCACTCACACAAGCCTACCTTATTTCAATAAGAAAAAAACACGATGTCTATCCTTAATCTAACATAATCCACTTAAACTTCAATTCGAGATAGACTTTTAATATCACTGCAATTCTTATACTAGAGTCCAACTCAAATAAGGAGTGTTACTTATTTACAGCATATCTTGATTTGAGTTTTTAAGCATTATCTTGAAAACCCAATAATAAAAAATCCCAAAATAAAACAATAAGATATATAAAAAATATCTTAACAATTTCCCTCTTTTTGGTATTTTTGTCACAAATAAAAAACTCCTTAATCTAACATCAAGGTCCAAACCCGACCCGACCTAAAAAGCTGAAATTTTGGATGTGTTTTTAATTGTTTTTCCTGCTTAATTGCATTTGTAAATTGTGATTATGAACGAGATTGTTGGAAATTGGAAGTTGGAATTAAATTGTGAATTAGATTTGTGATTTGAGTTGGGTTGAAATTAGATATTTGGATTGGAGTTGAATGAAATGATGCATGATTTCTTTTATCTTGATGGTTATGGTTTGGTTAATTCATGAGCATGCATGAATTGAGATTTGAGAGTTGTAAGTTACAAGTTTCAACTTAAAAGTTAAAACCGAGAAAGAGGATGTAAAATAATCTTGTATTCATGTTATATTTAAAATTTAAAGTAAATAATTAATTGATATAATATTTTGTTACATATTCTTAAAATTAGCATAATAGTATTGGTAAATAATTAATTGAAATAATATTTTGTTACATATTCTTAAAATTAGTATAATAGTATTTACTATTGAGTATACAATTATGATATTGCTCATTAATAATAATACGGTTGTGGAGGAGGACTCGAGGAGGTCCATGTAATTTTTAATAAATTAGTAATAAAACTAAAATCTAATCAATTGTATTTCTAAATAGTTAACATTTTCCAAATGTATACTTGATTTGTATAATTGCATCTATATTTTCTTCATTTGATAAAACCATGGCCCTATTGATTCTTTCAATTCTCCATTAGTAATCTCTTTCAATTAAGTTGTCAAGTTGATTAGTAGATTGATTGATAATGACAATTATATTTTTTATGCATAACATAGAATAGACTAAGAAAACTAGCAGATTTATTTTCAAATATCACCTAAATTTGGTTTTATCATAAGAAGAGAAGGCTCTAGTTTTTCTTTTCTTTCACTTTTTGAAAAGACATGAAAAGCTGAGGAAAGAATAGCAATATAGTATAAGAAAAAATAAGTGTATTGATAAAATTGGATTATGTTGGATGAAATTGAATTGTATATTATGAGTTATATTACATATGATGGATATGCATATTGTGTACTTGTGTATGTTGAAAACTTAAATTATCAGTTTTTGACTTGAATTATTAGTTTTTAACTTATAGATGAATTGTTTTGAATAAAATTGGATTATGTTGGATGAAATTGAATTGTATATGATATAATCATACAAAATGCGTTATATTACATATGATGGACATGCGTATTATGTACTTGTGCATGTTGAAAACTTGAATTATTGATTTTTGACTTATAGATGAATTGTTTTGGATAAAATTGGACTTTGTTCGATGAAATTGAATTGTGTATGATATAATCATACAAAATGAGTTATATTAAATTTGATGGACATGCGTATTATGTAATTGTCTATGTTGAAAACTTGAATCGTTAGTTTTTAACTTATTGATCAATCGTGTTGAATATAATTGGATTGTATTGGATAAAAATGAATTGTGTATGATTTTGATATGTGTCTTTATTTATTGTTACATATAAACGAAAGAAGGTTTAAGTACTCTTGATCAAACTGCTTCAGGAAGATACAATAATCTAGCTTGGGCTCATGCTGCATTGGTCATGGGTTGGAAGAACCATATATTTTGCTTGTTTTGTAACAATCATTTGAAAGATGAAGGAATAACTGATTAAAGAAACATTTAGTTGAGGTTAAAGAAGATGTGGAAGCTTGTAAAAAAAGTAAGTTATGATGTGAAGTAGTAAATGAAAACTCTGCTTGAAAAATATCAACATGAGAAAGATAGAAATAAGAGACTGAATTATCAAATTGGTAGTGGATGTTCTTTGTTGGTTTTCATGATGATTGTGGAAATGTTGAAGGTGGTAGTGGTTATGGTAATGTTCCATCCCAGGATTAACGATAAGTGAATGTTACAACTAAACCTAATGTTAGGAAAAGAAGAAGGTAGATGACAAATTTTTTTGCAACACAAAAAACTTCTTGAGCCCAACCTTCAATTGCTAGTGCCATGCAATCAAGAGATGTGGCTCATAATATCGATATGATAGTAGTTATATGGTGGTATGATACAGGTGGATCATTCAGTGCTTCCCAATCTTACTATTATCAGCCTATGGTGAATGTTATAGCCTCTTATGGTCCAAGATACAAAGTTCCTTCGATTGATGACATAAGAAGTAAGCTTTTGAGTTGCTCAGTTTTTAAAATTAAAAGTTATTTGGAAGAAAGAAGAGTGAATTGAGATACTTATGAGTGTTTAATCATGTGTGATGGTTGGATAAATAGGAGACATAAGCTTATTATTAATTTTTTGGTTTATTCTACAAATGACTCAATTTTAAAGTCTATTGATGCATTTGGCCTTATTAGGAATACTGATACTTTATTTAAGATATTTGCTGAAGTTATGAATAGATTATGGTTAGAAAACATTGTTCAATTTATTACCGATAATGATTCTACTTATAAAGAGGCAAGAAGAAGGTTGCAAAATAAGTATAATTCTTTTTTAACTCCTTGTGATGCACATTGCATTGACCTAATGATGGAGAATATAAGAGATCCTAGGTATTTTATTATTATTGATGAGACTATGTAGAAAGTTGAAAAGGTGACCAAGTTCATCTATAATTATGCATGGGTGTTGAATTTAATGAGAAAGAAATTTACCAATGTTAGGAATTTGTGTCATCCTGTTGTGACAAGATTTGCAACAAATTTCTTATCACTTTAGTGTTTTACCATGATGAAGAAAGAGTTAAGATAGATGTTACAAGTGATAAGTGGGTTATATCTCAACATGCTAGGTCTAATATTAGATTAGAGGTTTCTAGAATTATACTGGAAGATAATAAATTTTGGTCTTAATGCCAATTTGTTATCTGAGTTTTTGAGCCTTTGGTGAGAGTGCTTCGTTTGGCTGACAGTGAAGAAAAGACCATAATGGGTTATTTTTATGATGTCTTAGAGAGGGCGAAAGAAGTAATCAAGGTAAATATAAAGAATAAGTCTTCTTTGTATACATCATATCTTGCAATCATTAATGAGAGATGAGAAAGACAACTTTCTTCTCCATTGTTTGCTGTTTAGGCATTTTGGAATTGTAATGTCTATTGCTGACTAAGTTTTACAAAAAAAGTTAAAGTTAACAAGGGAATGTTATTCACTATTACTATAGTTGTTGTTGATGAGATGATGCAAGATATTCTGAGCTCACGAATGGAGCTTTATAGGTAGTTTTTTGGGGATTTTGAATTGTCAACTGTTGTTTGATAAAATGCAAAACTTTCTCCAAGTATTAGCTGTTTCCCTTTTCTTATTTATTGAAAATTAATTATCACTTTATTATGTTTATAACTCTACTTTTATTGTCGTATAATTTACAATTTTTGGTGGGATCAATTTGAAAGCGGTGTTCCATAATTGCAAAAGTTTGTCGTTTGGGTTTTAAGTTAATGTATGAGTGTAACAGGCTGTGAACGGAATTAAAGCACATTTGAATTCATTTATTCCAAAAAACAGGAATAGATTGAAACACAAGGGATTAAATAACTTGGTATTCATTCGTTACAATTTAAAGCTTCGGGAAAGGTATGTTATTAATGTATCAATCTTTTGGCAAATTAAGTTTTTAATGAACTATGTTTGGTAGATATTAATGACTTGGAAGATAATCTTGGATAAAAAAAACCTTGACATGTCATTTGGTATATTGAATTTGCATCATGATGATGATAAGACTCCTCTTAATGATAAGGATTTTGTACCAAATGAAAACTGGGGTCAGTGCAGTTATAATAAGTATCCTTCCATAGACGATTGAATAAAATTTCAAGTTTTTTTCTCTTCTTTTAATTTTACTTATATTTGATTTATATGTTAAATTCTACATATGTAATGTAATTATAAATATTTTTGTTTCATGTTTCACCTGTACTTGGTTGTTTCCACATCATTAACTTTTGTTGTAAATTGTAATAGTTTAAGAGTTAATGATATTTATTGTTCTTTTTATTGGATGGTTTGATATAATTATTATTTATTATATGATGAAATTGTAATATTTTTAATACTTTTTATTATTCTTAATTTTATATTCTTATGATGATGATTTTCTTTTTTCTATATTAATTGTAGTTATTATTTATACGTGAAATATTTGAAAATTATTATTATTTCATATTAATTGTGATTATTATTTATTATTATAATTTTTGGGGACAAGGTTAATATAAACTTATAAAGTATACAATACAATTGTACAATATAACAATGAAATATTTTGTAATTTTTTTAAAAATTAAGGGATTATTTCATAAATTTAAAAAATTACCTGCAATGATATCTCATATTGACGGGTACTAGTACAATACCGTACTAGAATCCAATCTAGTACCATAATTAGTACGATATTCGTAACTTTGGTCTATGTTACTTTACGTACCAAGGCTGAATATGAATTACAATATGTAATAATGTTACCTAATTATTTTCAAGATTAAATAAATTAGGAATTGCACTTATAATTGGAAGGAAAGTTGAGTTAATTTTTCAAATAAATTGTGGAGCCAATGTTATACTTAAATGTGTCCTACCTTGAATTAAGCTTATGATAAAATGAAATGAATTAATTGAAGAGATAAAACGCATCCTTTTCTAATTTTGTCTTTATACGATTCCAAATATAGAACTATTAACGACCCAACCCAACACATAAATGACGAGATAATAGCCTAAACAACTATGCATGTGTGAAGGAACATTCAAGAACTCATCCAACTACGTAATATAATTTTTTGTATCTTGTAAGCAGTATATGGATACTAATAGATATCTAGATGAACCGTTGTAGGCCTTACTATGAGATGAGTCTTTCATTGTTGTTCTCACTAGTCATCTAACTTGGCAAGCCTCTTAAGAACTTCAGTAATAGTGGGTCGCTGTAATGTGTCGTCACTGACATAGTCAAGTCCAAGCTTTGTTATGGCCTTGGTGGCACTCACAGAGCATCCATTTCTCTTCAGTTTCTCATGTACTGCTTGTTCTTTGATGTTGTAGCTGTTCATTGCCCAGTCACTGTTGTGCACAGACATATTGCTTCTTGCCAATCTTACCTACTTCTCTTTCATAATCATTTGCAATATTACCACTCCCAAGCTGTAGATATCATTGGCTTGGTGTCAACTTCTCCTGTGGGTTTTAAGGAAAAGTTCATTAATTGATGGTTATAAGTATCATGAACGATCTTATTTGAAACTTATTGTTAGGATATATGGTATATTTTTTATTTTGTTTTGGCATTCTTTGTTAATTGGACCTATAATATAATTGGAATTAATTAGATAAAGGCTTGGATTCAAAAAGCTATTGGGGATAATTTTCTAGTTGTGATAGAGTTCTGTCTTTAATTAACGTGTATCTTAACAAGAAGTGTGATGCATTATGTGTGTGCAGTTTTTAGCTATGTGTGATCTATGACAGATTGTTTTGGGTGTGTATTGTGAGGGTTTTGAGTGAAATGTGTGTGTATTCAAGAAAAGTGTGTGCAATCCACATTGTGCGTGGGAGCGAATACCTCTTAGTGATGTTAGGAACATAGGTTTTGTTGTGTCCCTGGTGAATTAGAAAACTTGCATTGAGAGGTCTATGGACGTGAAACAATGAAGATCTTGACATCGTTATTTTCAAATATGGGCAGTTGGTTTAATGATGAACTGATTTTAGGTGTGAGATATCTTGGTGTGTTTTCTGATTGGGAGATTCATAGTTTTGTATTGATTGTGTGGAGGTTGCTCACGCTGGAGAGTCATCCTTATGGAGTGGCTCACAGTTGGACTGATTGGTGTGTTGCATGTGACTTCCGTCATAGGTTGTTTTATGTGCAGTCATGATTTGATTATGAGTTATGCGTGAATCAGGCCATTGTTGTTGCAACGACTTCCAAATTTATTTCAGTAGAGCAAAACTTTTCGGGAAGTTATTATTCTCTTTTATCTCAAGTGTATTATTGTTCTGCTTTTAGTTGATTAATCACTTGAGTTATTTTTATTAATTATCTTTTAATTAGAAGTTATTTAGAAAAATCCTCTGTTGAGGTTAACATGGGTCAGTCGTATTATTAGGTGTGAAAACCTTTCACGGAAAGTGAGGTTGAGAGATAGTGTCAAGAGTTGAGTGGTGTCAGGTTAGTAAAGCCATAGGTAAATCTATTATACTTTGGTGAAAGTATTAAGTTGGGTGAGGGCCCCGTAGATGTAGACAAGGAGTGTCGAACTGTTTTACCAAATTTTTGGTGTTATTTGCTATTTTGCTTTTGATTATTTTTGTTTTTGTTTGTACTAGAGATGATCGTGATAAAATTGGAAAGTTTGCGAAACTACTACCCCTACAGTTTTTTAATTAGTATCAGAGAGGGTCACCGAATCAGAACTTGGTACATCAAGTTGGTGCAGATCTGGGTTTTGCAATTATGGCTATAAGAGAAGGAGCATCAATTATCAGGCTACCACTATTGAACGGTTCCAATTATCCTGCATGGAAATTACTGATGAGGATCTTTATTCAGGTACAAGGAACAAGAGCATGGAACTTGGTGTTATATTGCTAGACACATCTAATAATTACTGACGATAAGGGAGAGACAATTCTAAAAGATCCATCTGAATGGACAAGAGCCGAAGAAGAGAGGGCACTTAGAAACTCACAAGCAATGCACGCAATTTTCAGTGTTGTTGATGAAGGACACTTCTCAATAATATCGGCCTGTGAGTCAGCTAAAAAAGTGTGGTTATTTTGCAGACTATTCATGAAGGGGCTAAATCTGTTATAGCGTCAAAACTACAGATGCTAGCTATGAGGTTTGAAGAACTGAAAATGAGACTATTAGGGGCTTTCATGAAAGATTGCGTGATATAACAAATCAGGCACATCAACTTGGGAAGAAATATTTCAATCTGAAACTAGTCAAGAAGACGTTTAGATCATTACCTCTAAGATTTATTCTAAAAGTTATAGCGATCGAGGAGGCTCATGACATCAATGGCTTGTCATTGGAGAAGGTAATTTGAATTCTTACCAATTTTGAAATGAATTTGTTGAGGGGCAAACATGAAAAGAGCAAAGGATTGACACTACAAAATGAAACCGGAAAAGGCATAAATGATGTAGAAGATGAATCTGATGAGAATGAGGATATGGAATTATCGATAAGAAATTTCAGTAAGTGGCTAAAGAAAGTAAAGAGGGATAGATCCAATTTTAGGCAAAATGGTGGGAGCTTATCAAATAGTAATTTCAAACAATAAGAGAAAACTTAAAAGGGTGAAAGATAAATGAAAAAAAATCAATATCATCAGTTTTAGACTTCAGACATGTTCAAGTGGAGTGTGTTAACATCTTAAAGAAGAGAAAAGGGAAATCCTATACTAGCATTTGGAGTGAGAATTAATGAGGAAGTGAATAAGAAAGTGAAGAAGAAGTTGTGAATAGTGTTGCGTTAGTTACTTTATACAACAAAAGCCTAGTTACTTGCTTGACAACAACTGCGAAGGAATTAACTGAACACAAAAAAGGAAGTAAATCAGAAAATTTTGAGATAAACGCAACTTAAGACTTGATCTCATATTATGACAGTGATGAAAGTGGTTCAGGTGATAAAAAGGAGAACATTTATGAGACTTACAAATTAATGTACGAAAAATAGGTAAAAACATGTAGGAAGAATGAAAGGTTAAAGGAAGACAAATTTTCTATGAAGAATACTATTCAAGACTTGGAGAAGAAATTGATGTTAACTTTAGATGAGTTTAGTGAAGCTAGAATAAAACTAGTAAGTACTGAAAAGGGATTGAGGACGTTGAATGGAGGTACAAAAAAGTTAGAAAAGTTAATGAAAATCGGTAAGGTTAAAAGGGATCTTTAAGATATTGGCTACAAAAGTGACAGTTCAAAGGTGAATGATGAGAAACATTACATATCTAGATCTGTCTAAGAAGAAATTTGAGGAAGAATCGAAGGTTTGTACTGACATGTCATTTTTTATGAAGTTATCGGGCACATAATACCGAGATGCTATAAGATGTTACAAATGATGTTTCAAAGGTCAAAATCAAAAATCTAGACACTCTCCATTAAATTTCCAGCAGCAGCCCATATTACTGATGTATGCTTGGATTAGAAAAGGGTCAATTACAAGCATAAAGACTTTGTAAAGGAAAAACAAGAAATTGTCTAAATTCACAGTTAGTTACTGCTTGTGAAGAAACTATTTAGACAGAGGATAAGTCAGTTACTTCAGAGGAAGAAATCGATGAAAAAGATAATATGACGAGGAATAAGGCCAGGTTCGAATTTCTTTGAGGGGCACAGGGACTATGTACTTTACATTTTTAACGTATTTTTTGTTGTTTAAAAAAAAGAAAGGAAAACTAAACGTTAAAAAAATTGTCTTCTTTAGTTCTTATGTTGCCATTGTCATCCTATCTTTTTAGTAGTTTGCATTATGACTTCTATTTGGCTCTACCAAAGACTTTTCAGCTCTCTTATCAGTATGGGTCTCTCTCTTTTGGGCATATCTCTCGGTGTTTTAAATGGTGCTAAATTGTCATATTGGCTTACTTATGATTGTTCCGCTGCATCTATTGTTGATTATTATGATTACGTATTTTAAAAATATTATTTTGTCCCAAAGGGAAGACATTAAATTGTTTTTGGTGACTGTTTTATTTAGGGGATGATTTCAAGGTATATGACTATTCGTCTTGCTTTTTAGCTTTTTTTGTCCCAAGGGGGAAGAAATTTGAATGATTAGATTATTGTTTCTATGGATACTCTTTCGAACTTGATATTGGATTGAGGAGGAGTTTATATGAATCGTGAATTTGATACTTACATGTCCAATTATGCTATTCAGGGAGAGTTTCTTATTTGTGACAAATAATGCCAAAAAGGGGAGATTGTTGTTAATTGCACTTATAAGATAATTGGAATTAATTGGATAATGACTTGGATTTAAAAAGCTATTGGGGATAATCTTCTAGTTGTGATAGAGTCTTATCTTTAATTAATGTGTATCTTAAGAAGTATGGTGCATTACGTGTGTGCAGTTTTTGGGTGTGTGTGATCTACAAAAGATTGTTTTGGGTATGTATTGTGAGGGTTTTGACTGGAATGAGTGTGTATTGAATAAAAATGTGTGCAATCCACATTGTGCGTGGGAGTGAAGACCTCTTAGTGATGTTGGGAACATGAGTTTTGTCGTGTCCTTGGTGAATTAGAAAACTTGCATTGAGAGGTCTATGGGTGTGAAACAGTAAAGATCTTGATAGTGGTATTTTCGAATGTGGTAGCTGGTTTAATGATGAACTGGTTTCATGTGTGAGATATTTTGGTTTGTGTTTTGATTGGGAGATTCACAGTTTTGAATTGATTATGTGGAGGTTGCTCAAACTGTACAATCATCCTTATGAAGTGGCTCACAGTTGGATTGATTGGTATGTTACGTGTGACTTACGTCATGGGTTTTTTTGTGTGCAGCCGTGATTTGATTATTAGCTATACGTGAATTAACCCATTGTTGTTGTGATGACTTCAAGATTTATTTAGTAGAGTTGAACTTTTTGGGAAGTTCTTCTTTTTTATCTCAAGTGTATTATTGTTATATTATTAGTTTATTTATCACTTGAGTTATTTTATTAATTATATTTTAATTAATAGTTGTTTTAAAAAAATTCTCTATTAAGGTTAACAAGAGTTGGTCGTCTTATTGGGTGTGAAAATCTTTCACGAGAAGTGAGGTTGAGAGATGGTGTCAAAGGGTTGAGTGATGTCAGCTCAGTAAAGCCTTGGGTAAATCTATTGTACTTTGATAAAATTATCAAGCTGGGTAAGAGCCCTACAAAGGTAAGCAAAGAGTGCCGAATTGCATTACCAAATTTATGGTGTTATTTGTTATTTCGCTTTTGATTATTTTTATTTTTGTTTGTGCTAGAGACGAATTAAAATTGGAAAGTTTGCAAAACTATTACCCCTACGATTTTCACTTACTATTGGTCAAAATAAGTGGGTTGGTATACTCGGAACTAAGTTTCAAATATTCTCCTTCTAGGATAGTAGTCCTGAAATCAGAGAGCTTTGGCACGAAAACTTGTTTCAATTTAATATGAAGAGGAAATGTAATCATTACAACAGGGGTTGGTGGAGATATTGAATTAATGATCTAAATCATGTCTTCAATGCATTTCTATGTGTGTTTGACCTTATCCAATAGAATATTTCGAAGCCTTACATCACAACGGATACATGGAGGTGATCGACCATGTAGCTCCTCCATCGCACGTGCTACCCCAGTGATGATTTTAAGTGTTCTTCCACAGTCAAGAACTATAGTGGAATCGGTACACAACATTAATTGTCATTGTAAGCTACCGAATGGAATAGATTTAGAATATAACTCTCGCTTAAAGTATGCATTCTGATTAAGCAATCATATTATGTAGCTAGCTTGAAACTTTCAATTTATGTACACTTTTTCTTTCTAGTCAAATAAGAGGCCAAACTTTGCAGATTGTGAAGAGAAAATCTAAATCCTAGTTAACATGATTGTTTGTTGGAAATGTTAACGAAAGTCATGTGGCAGCCCTTAATTAACAAAGGAAAAGAGATTCAACATACAAAAAGGTCAGGAGATGAATGTCATTCCATGTTAGCTAAGACGAGTAGATAGTGAAGTCAATTCAAGTATCAAAACAAAACATAAGAACAATGAACAAGGCAAAGAAGGCAATTTAACTTAAAAGCTAATTTATTCGATGTCTTGCATGAAATTAGACATTACCTTGTAATTTACTCATCACACTTCCACTTTGCATTAGTGGATAGACAAGATAAAACTTGTCTGCTTTTTCACAATGGCCAACCAATTTAATGATATTTGGATGAGTAATTACACTAGGTGCCTTATTTCTGCCTGAGAAAATACGAAAGAAGATTAATGTTATTACAGATTTTGGAAGTAAATTTTGTTTTTAAGATTGTAAGAAGTGAAATGAAAATAAAGAAAAATAAGAACAGCCAGAAGTTGTGACAATAAATGACAGACCCAGAACCTAACGGTCGAAGAAAAAGTAGAAGCCCCCTCAAAAGTTGGATTTTGTGAAAGTTCTCGAATCCTAGCAAACAATGAAACGCCTTGTTAAGACCCTTTACAGATTTACAGGGCATTTGTCTCATTTAACATGCAATTTATCCTTTGTCTTCTTTTAGTCCATCATTATTCCTAAATAATGAGGCAAAAATGCACAGCACCTTAAGACAATACAAAAATATATTAAAACAAGAAAATCTTCTTTTTTGGTACTTCCCACTAAATCCTGGTTTTGACGTTGGCATTGCTAGTGTTAAGATAAAATGCCAGTGGATCGAATACCAGTTAAATTTAATAGGCCGAAAAATAGTAACGAAAATAAAGATAGATAAAATAAAATGAAACAGGACACAAAGATTTACGTGGTTTGGTCAATGTGACCTACGTCCACAGCCGGAGGGTGAGCAATTTTACTAATATGTGGAGAACGTACAACAAAAGGCTTTTGCAAAATTTCTTAACAAGAGAAAAATGAAAGAAGAATGAAGGAAGGATGGCTGTTTTGGTGCCTAAAAGAAGAGGAAGGAGTGGTGTGTTTTAAGCCTGCAACCATCCCTTCTATTTATAGCTAAAGTCTCAAGCATCTGTC
>JANZXR010018197.1:0-15619 GCA_027575705.1 Erythroxylum echinodendron
TATCTACTTGCGAAAAAGGAGGCTAAACCAAGGCTTATAAGATGGGTCCTTCTCCTTCAAGAATTTGATCTCGAGATCTGTGATAAAAAGGGAGCTGAGAACTGGGTTGCAGATCACCTCTCAAGGCTCACTGCAAATCAGAAGGAACCCCTTCAAGACGAACCACCGATTAATGACTCCTTCAGTGACGAGCATTTGTTTTGCTGTGCAGATTTATCAGACCTATGTTATTCACTATAAAAAATTACTGCACTCGCATTACAAGTTCCATGGTATGCTGACTATGTGAATTATCTTGTTTCAGGAGTCTTGCCACCTGAATTTACTTTCTAGCAGAAGAAGAAGTTCTTTTCAGAGCTCAAGCATTATATATGGGAGGAGCCCTTTCTTTTTAAGCGTTGTGGTGATGGGGTGATCCAAAAATGTTTACCAAGTGAGGAAGTATGAGCTATCCTAAATCACTGCCATGCATCCCCCTGTGGAAGCCATTTCAGTTCTGAAAGGACGGCCACAAAGGTTCTTCAAGCAGGGTTCCATTGACCTACACTTTTCAAGGATGCAAGAAATTTTGTGCAAGCATGTGATAAATGTCAGAAAGCTAGAAATATTTCTCGGAAACATGAGATGCCCCTTCAAGGAATTTTGGAGGTCAAACTTTTTGATGTTTGGGGGATAGATTTTCTGGGGCCACTATCGTCTTCTCTTGGAAAAAAATATATTCTTGTAGAGGTCGATTATGTCTCTAAATAGGTGGAAGCAATCGCTGCACCAACTTGTGATACCAAGGTGGTCATTAGATTCCTCAAGAGAAATATTTTCACCAGGTTTGGCACTCCTCGGGCAATTATCAGTGATAGGAGAAGTCATTTTGTTAACAGCTCCTTTGCCAACCTTTTGAAGAAATATGGGATATACCACAAGTTAGCATTGGCCTACCACCCTCAGTCTAATGGGCAAGCTGAAATTTCGAATAAGGAGATTAAGAGCATCTTGGAGAAAACAGTAAACACCTCAAGAAAAGATTGGTCTTTGAGATTAGATGATGCTCTCTCGGCCTATAGAACAGCGTACAAGACACCAATTGGGACTACTCCATTTAGACTAGTGTATAGGAAGTCATGCCACCTTCCAGTCGAGCTAGAACACAAAACATACTAGGCTATTCAGAAGCTTAATTTGGACTTCAAGGCAGCTGGAGAAAGGCATTTGCTTCAGTTGAATGAGTTGGAGGAGCTTCACTTGGAAGCTTATGAGAATGCCCAAATCTATAAGAAAAGAACAAAGAGATGGCATGATCAACATATTATCCAAAGAGAGTTCAAGGAAGCAGATTTGGTCTTGTTATTTAATTCACGACTCAAGCTATTTCTCGGGAAGTTGAAGTCGAGGTGGTCGGGACCATTCAAGATTGTTAAAGTTTATAGTCACGGTGCGGTAGCAGTTGAGGATCCCAAAACTGGAGTATTTAAGGTTAATGGGCAGAGGTTAAAGCCTTATGTGGCTGGATTTCCAATAGAAACAAGGGTCACTCAATCCCTCTCCAACCCCGACCCTTGAGCAACCATTTGGCCAAGTCAAGCTAAGGACCTTAAATTAGCGCTTCTTGGGAGGCAACCCAAGTTTCACACCTTAGTTGTTTTTATTTTTATTTTTTATTTTAATTACCCAAAATTAACATTCCTTTTTGTTTTAATTGCAAGAAATTGGACTTTACAAGCGAATTTTGATGAGGAGAATTACACTTTTGAAGAAAATGATTCTCGTTCATTACAGGGAAGTTCTTTGTGCCTCTTTCCTATGATGTAGCATATTATTGAACTTTGCGGTTGTTTGTGTTTGAGTTTGATCTGCAGCATTGCTAAATTTTAGGCTTGCATCATCCTGCATAGCCTATGCATGCAGCTGTCTGTTGACATTCTTTTTGCCCTTAACTGTGCATATACATGCTTACTTACCTACTTCACATTGTGCCTGCGCTTCCTGTCATTGAGGACAATGTCCTATCTGAATTTGGGGGTGGGGGTGAGAATAGCATCTTGTGAGCATAATTTTTGCAACCATTTCAAAAAAAACATTTTAAAACATTTTTCCATTTTAGCATAATTTTTTTAAAAAAACAAAAAAACAGCCTCACTTTTGGGAAATTGAGAATTCCCTGGGACCTAATTTGGTTTACCTTTAGAAGGTTTATAGATAGATTGTTCCAGAGTATTTCTCGGTTTCTAATTGTTTAATATTACTCATATTCTTTGATTTGAGTCTTCCCATCCATTTTATTTGAGTTTTGATTATCCATGAAATTTTTAGGCAAGTTGGAACCTAGTGAGGTCTCATCAATCCTAGAACAAATTCTCTAGGCCAATCGAGGCGAAATGTGAGCACAAATTTGATAAGGAAGTGATTAAGGAAAATTTTCTTTGAATTATGAACCACAATCCAATTGTGGCTTAAAATAAACCTGTATTCTTTTTGGAGCCAAGTTGAGTTGAAGTAAAATCTTTATTTCTTTGACACCCTCATTTAACCAAGTCATAAGCTAAGAATTCCCTACCTTTCATGTGGAAATAATTATTCAGGAGTAGGATATGTGGGGGATTGAAAAAAAAAACACAGAAGTAAAAAAAAGGGGAACAAAAAAAATGAAAAAAAAGAGAAAAAAGAGCAAGCAAGTGAGGATTTTGCATGTATTCTGTATTTTTAGTTTCTTCAAGGGATAAAGGTATAAAGTATTGCTGGCGAGTACACACGAAACTGAGTTTAGGGGAGAGTCAATTATTTGGGACTTGGGAATTTATTGATATTGAGTTAAGTCTTGCAAATATTTGGGACTTGGGAATTTATTCATTGTTATGTTTGAATTTTGTCTCAGTAAACGATGTTGTTAGTTCCCTTAAAAAAAATCTTTCTTCATTGTTTCCACAGTTTTTACTTGCTCTAATAAAAAAAACAAAAAAAGAAAAAAAAGAAAAGAAAAAAAGAAAAGAAGAGATCCCTTACACTTTCCTATTTCTTTAATAATTGTTTCCATTTCATTTGATCTTTTATTATCCTTTTCCTTAGTGTAAGCTAAGTTTACTAACGACCCCATTACAACCCTAATAAGACCTTTTAATCCTTTGAGAAGGAGTGCTAAAAATTAATGGAGATGGAATGGAGAATTTTTGCCTATGGGATTGGTTAAATTGATAATACCTTTAGAGCCTCTTGGGTTGTAAATGGCCTTTGAGTTTATTTGACTTTTCTCTACTCTTGTGAGTTGGTTGGTTTCTAATTAGACTTAAATCAAGGAGTGTGTTTTTGAGCAAGCATTGGTATCCGTGCACTATGAAGGTGGGTATGGTTTGATAAGTGGCTAAAGGTAAATTCTAATTGGTTATTGTAATTTTGAAAATTCCAATTGTTGAGTGCTTCTTAATTTGTTTTGAACAGTTTTCTTAATTTTGCTTAGGGACAACCAAACGTTTGAGTTTGGGGGCATTTGTTGGATGCATTTTCTCATTAGAATGAGTGGCATTTTCTTTTAATTTCTGGACTAATTAGTGGACTTTATACATATTTTTCCTGCTAAATTATTTAGTTTACCAAAATTTGCATTTATAGTTATTCATGTTTAATTTGTAGGAAATGCACTTGATGTTAGTTGTAAAGGACCACAACAACAATTAAATGAAGGAATGTCCAAGGCAAAACAAAGGAGAAAATGCAGCATTAAAGGTTGTTCAAAACGACAATTAAATGGAGCAAGCAGAGGAGGAGAAAACGACAGCCCCAAGGATAGCCAAAAATGCAAAGGCAAAAGATAAAACAAAACAACAATATGAGGAGAGCTAGGCTGAATTGGGTGAGGAGTTTAAATTGTCAAATCAGCTATAAGGGGCACACTAAAAAGAAAACAATTTAGCAAGCACCAAAGAAGCAGACCCACGCAGGTGGAAATACCCATCAAATATTAGTTACAGTGGAGGCACTAAGTTCACATTGAAGAGGAGCAAACTAGAAGGCCCACCACGCATATCAGCTGGAGGAATTAACTAAAAGAAAGAAAAGTTAGCTACATCACCACACCACCAGCAGGAGACGTGAACAGCTAGAGAAGAGACCCACCAACACCAGACAATCCATACCAAAGCAGAAGAGGATAACTGGAAAGGAGAAGAAGAAGAGCTAGAGTGCTTTTAGTTTAAGCACAACAACCTCACCAGCTGGAGGCGCACTACACAAGAGAGGAATAAAATAATAGGATGAAAGCACTACAGGAGAGAAGGTGAGTTGGGCGTTACATGAAGGGAAGTGCGTTAACTGAGGGAGAGAGTCCAAAATGCGAGGTTGACCAAGGAGTGAGTGAACTGGGGGCTATGAGTGAACTGGTGTGTTCGTGAACTGAAGGGAGCTAGAAACTCCAAACCAGCCCAAAACGTTATCCGCCAAGAAGAAAACGTGAGCCTTGTGAGACTTCAACGTGGCAGCTAGTGAGGAGAGCATAATACGTGAGCTACTGGTGTAAGCCTGAGGACACGTTGAAGTTGGTGGCTAGAAGAAATAACATTGACAGCTGGACTAGAGAAGGAAGAGTGGCGCAGCTGGAGGAGACAACAACGCACATCACGCACACAGGAGGCACTCCAGGGCACTAACACGGACAAAAACGAGGAGAGCAGTGGACTAGCGACATCGTTTTGGGGTTTTAATTGGAGCTGGGATTTGACGTAGTGAAGAAGCAATGGATGCACATGCGCAGGAGATTATTTTCTAGACTTGTTTTTTTTTTGCCGCTCATTTCCAAGACTCTCCAGAGTTTTTCGTTCCTACTCCTTTAATATTTATTTTCTTGATTTAATATTTACATGAACATGATTGAGTAGATTTCTTGCTAGGTTTCAAAGATGGGTAGTAGTTTTCGAATTTCTATATGATTTGATTATGGATTTTATTCGATAAAATTTATCCGTGGCTATTGATTCTTGTTTTCCGTATTATTGTGCTTGTTATGTGTTAGGCCCCACATAATTTACATCGAAATTATCGGTTGAAGAACTGAAAGGTGAAAATCGTTAGTGGAAAATCAAAATTAGGAACTTGTAGGTTTAGATCTAGACATAGGGAAAAATCAGCGAGAGGAACTACCAACTAGATAAAATTCTTAATGGATTTTAGTTAATTTCATGAGCCACGATAGTCAGGATTGATTTTAACTAAGATACTTCTTTGACATCTCCATAGAGAATCATAGATAATTTAGATCTAGTTTCCTTCAAAGTCTAGGGATCAAGTTTATTGAATAAACTAGAAGAGAATAATTAGAAGTCCATCACGAAACCAAATTTGAAACCTGTCTTTTACATATTTGATTCATTCCTTTCAATTATAAATTACGCGGTTATTCTGTTTGTTTTAGGATTAGTTTTAGAAAGTTGTTAATTAATCAATTCCTCAATTATCAACATTAAGTGATTAGTCTAATTAATTGAGTGATCCAAGCCTAGTACTTACACAATTACTCCCTGTGGGATGATATTATACTATACTATGTGAGACCCGTGAACTTGCAGAATCACATCAGCTGGCATTCTACTTGTTCGTCTAAATCATGCAATACACACATTTATACACATTACTAAGTTATCCAAGCATATTAATATCCAATCATTCGCTTATATACATGTATATACATGCTATGTATAATGCATGCTCAATTTGACTTTCCTCAGTATGCATCCTTAATCACATCTCCTTACCATTCATTCGAACATCATAGCTTGTATACATCTAATTTGCAACTTAGGTTTACACCTTAAATATATTTAATTGTTCTAAATTCAACAATCACATATTCTCAAATCCTTTTTATAGAACTATATAATCATGTAATGTCTAAATTCTCATTCTTTCTTACCTAATACACCTTACTCATATCTTTAGATCACATTTACAATCATAAGAACACTTCCATCCCTATATCATTCATAAATTTCCATATTTTGATACATTAATTTCATCAATCCATTCCTATGTCAAAACATCAATTATCAACTTAAACATATGGAGCTCTTTAACCAATTAATCGAGTAACAATCTAGGTTCATACCAAGCCTTAATTAAGTCCAAATACACCAATTTAGAGTGATTTTCTCAGTTGGTTCAACAAGTACACAAAATAGAAATTACCAATCCAAAACTAGGCTCACAAATGTGGGGGACCTTGTCAAAATCGTGACTAAAGGCTAGTAAATAGGCCACGATCATTTATTGAGGGCCACGATCGTGTACAGTCTTTCTTCCTCAATTCTCCACAAATTTCACATACTTAGAGACATCATTACTACTTGAATTTTTTCCAGAATTCGTGTCCTATAAAGCTACTTCAATTCATGCTAGTCTAGCTTCCATATTGGTTACATTAAATCCCACAAAAATCTACTCATTTGCTTCGTTACTGTTCACTTTATATCATTATACATGTAGTCCTAACTTTTTTATATTTCAAAACACTTCATTAACACCTATCTTTGGCATAAATTCATCCTCAATTATACTTCAAATCCTAACTCAAATCATCCATATAGAAACTTATAAAGTATTATTGATCATTTACACACAAACAAAACATAAATCCATGCATTCTTTAATATACATCACACTTTCAATTCCATTAACACCTTCAATCTGTCTCTAAACTATCATCATAAACGTTAATCAAACCATGAAGAAAAAAATCTTACTTACTTGTTTAATTCCAAATCTCTTCAAATCACTAAGAAAACTTAGCTCCTCCACTTAAATGATCATCACCATATTCAAGAACAAGATGGAATAGAAGTGGGTTTCATCAATAAGAAAAGATAACAAAATTTGTTGAAATAGCAAGATGATGATTTTTAGCAAGAATCAAGGTCGTGAGAGTGAGGGTTAGTATCATGAATAGAGAGAAAAAATGAAGAAGAATAAAGCATGTAATAAAAGTAAGAGTGTTATGGGTGGTGACCGGTAAGTGTTGTGACACTTGTCACTTGCCACTTGTCATCTTTTTGTGGTCCCCAATTTTCTCTTAATAACTGGTCCATTTATCTCTCAATCACCAAGCCATAAGCCACCCAATTTTCTATGCCACTTGTTAATAAATCCTAATGCCACTTATCAATTATTTCTATTACCATGTGTCACTTATTTCTACTACCACGAATCAATTTGCCATACCATTTGGAATTTTTCTTAGTCCAGAAATACATAAAATTTGTAAATCTCCCAATTGTAACAAGTAATTTCTATATTAATCATTGAAACCATCAGACCAAAATTGAAGACATAAAAATTCACAATTCACATCATGATCATATTAAACCTTCTATACCCTGAAATATGTCAATTAAGTGCATATATAGTATTTGCAATGTGAAAAACCAATATTCACATATGTATGATAATGATATGCATGTGAATGCAATTCACCTCATAATTTCTCAATGTTATTTCTAATGTACAGTGGTCTAGGATCATATGTCCTAACCTTTAGTATGGAAGAACAAGATATTACAAGTTAGTTATGCCTTTTCAATTAACTAATGCCCCTAGTAATTTCATGAGATCGATGAACCATATCTTCCATACGTTTATTGGAAAGTTTGTTACTGTTTACTTTGATGATATTCTGGTTTATAACAAGAACTTAGATGAGCATCTTGAACATTTTCAAAAAGTTGTAAGAGTTTTTTGTAATGAGAAGTTGTATGCAAACCTTAATAAATGTTCTTTTTACACGAATCAGACTGTGTTTCTTGGATATGTTGTTAGTGCTGAGGGAATAGAGGTTGATGAAAAAAAGGTTAAGGTTCTTCGTGAGTGGCCTACAACTAAATCTATAACTAAGGTGCGAAGCCTTTATGGGTTGACTAACTTTTATAGGAGTTTTGTTAAAGATTTTAGTACCATTGCTGCACCATTAACTGAACTTGTTAAAAGAATGTTGGATTCAAATGGGGTAGTGAATAAGAATTAGCATTAATTTTCATTAAAGACAAGCTAAGTTCAACACCATTACTTATTCTACCTAACTTTTCTAGAACTTTTGAAGTTGAATGTGATGCTTCAGGTATAAGTATTAGGGCTGTTTTAAAATCAACCCCTTTCTTATTTTAGTGAAAAACTAAATAGGGCAACCTTGAACTACCTAACTTTTAACAAAGAGATGTATGCTGTAATAAGGGTCTTGGAGACATGGCAACATTACTTGTGCCCTAAGGAAGTTTTAATTCATACTGATCAAGAATCCTTGAAGCATTTGAAAGTCAAAGTAAGTTGAACAAACACCATGCAAAATAGGTGGGGTTTATTGAATATTTTCCTTATATGATTAAGTACAAACAAGGTAAGGAAAATGTTATTGCAGATACTTGTCTCGTAGGTATACCTTAATCTCTATATTGGATACTGAATTGTTAGGCTTTGATTACATTAAGGATTTATATCCTTCTTATCTTGATTTTGGTAATGCATTTGAAGCTTATAAACATAATGCCTTTAGCAAATTTTATAGCTATAAAGGTTTTTTATTTCATGAAAATAGATCGTGTGTGCCTATTTTTTCTCTAAGGGAGCTATTAATTTGTGAATCTGATAGTGGCAGCCTAATGCGACAATTTTGTGTTCAAAAAAATTTAGATATACCTATTGAGCATTTCTTTTTTCCACATATGAATCATGATGTAGAAAGAATTTATAAGAAATGAATAACTTGCAAACATGCCAAATCTAAATCTTTGCCTCATAGATTGTATATCCTTTATCAATACCAAGTGCGCCATGGGTAGATATTTCCATGGACTTTGTCTTAGGTTTACCTAGGTCAAAAAGAAGTAATGATTCTGTATTTGTTGTTGGGGATAGGTTTTCTAAGATGGCTCATTTCATTTCATGCCATAAAACAGATGATGCTAGTCACATTGCAGACTTATTCTTTCATGAGATAACACGACTTCATAGAGGCCAAAGAGCATTGTTTCTAATCAATATGTCAAGTTCTTAAGCTACTTTTAGAAGACATTTTGGGGTAATCTAGGTGTTAAGCTAATGTTTTCTACAAGTTGCCATCCACAAACTGATAGGCAAACTTAGGTAGTTAATTGAACTTTGTCTATGTTCTTACATGCTATCATTTAAAAGAATTTGAAGAATTGGGAAGATTTTTTTTCATATGTTAAAATTGCTTATAATCGTTTTGTCCATTCTACTACTAACTTTTCACCTTTTGAAGTTGAGTATGGGTTTTATGCCTTGTCTCTGATGGATTCAACACCATTACCAATTAATGAGCGTGTTTGTTTAGATGGAACAAGGAAGCTTGATGAAATTTATATGTTACATGATGTTTTAATACACATTTTAGTATATTATTTAGTGATTAATTAATTGATTCATAAATGTTTAGGATTAGAATATGGTGTGATTTGAGGGTTATAAGGGTTAGAGCATGCTATTGAGCTTTAATTTTATGTATTTGAGGTACTTTGATGTGTTTATTAGTATTTGAGATTAGATATCAAAGAATAGAGAAGATTTGGAGGAAGCCCGGCGGAAGATCCAGGCCCATGCTCAAGGCCCGTAGGCCATAATAGTCCCAAGAGCAAAATGAATAGTCCATGATCATGGTAGAAGCAAATCCTAAGTGCTCCAATCATGGCTTACAAGATAGTAAACGCTAATCAACTTCTAAAACTTAACTTTGCCAGGTTATTTCGGACTATTTTTAGGTAAAACCTAGTTTTTATCCTAAATATAAAATACTAAAGAGAATAAAGGAGAACCTTAATTTTGTGTCTTTATTTTGCTACGCTGGGAAAGATCAAAGGAAGAGAAAGAACAAGAGAAAGAAGAAGTGGAGCTTCAATTGCTCCAACCTCCAATCCTCCAAGTTACTTTCTTTCTATCCATCTTTTATTTCGTATATTTCATGTATGAGACAAGATTGATGATGATGAGTCTTAGGTTAAGGATGTTCTAACTTTTCTTTATAGATTTGTTTATGATTTAATGTTAATCTAGTTTTTTTATGTTAATGCATTTGGTTGTTGTGATTATTTGTTGTAATTGCATACTAAGATAATAGATCAAGATAGTGAACCCAATACAAAATGATTAGGTTGGTTAATGAGAGTTAAGCAAGCTAATAGACCACGTAAATAATCAAATCAGTAATTATATGGACCGAGATCTCGTGCTAGGACCCGGTTGTTTACTAAAATGTCTAAGATCTGATTAGGTTGTGAGCTGATTGTTAATCGAGAGATTACATATTCAATAACGTGACTTAATTTGGGGTTTATTGATTAGGGTTGTAACACACCGCTACTATAGATCATATACTCAAACATTTAGAGGACATTTAAGAACATACCCTATGAAAATCACATGTCAGAGCAATTATATCAACTTATTATGTCATCACACATAACACAAGTATGCAAAAGATCAACTTTTCTCATTTCATTTTTAATCATAACTTACAATGTATCATTACACTTCATAATCCATATAGTTACATTACCAAAAAGAGCTAAGAGTTTACTGCTCTTTTACAAAATGTTCTACATTAAATCAGAAAAGTAAATAAACACAATCTACTAAACTCCTCAGATATCAGCTGACTAGACCTTTGAGCTATTCTTGTTTCCAAAATTGACAGTACTAAACTTCTACTAGAATGCCTTAGTAGCTAGGCCTCCCCTGTACCTGAAAATCAACATTGTAATTTTGATGACTTTGTGAACTCAGTGAATGAATTATCATCGATGTGCTCACTCAAGTCAAAACACAAATATCACAAGTGTATTTCCCAATTTAATAGATGTATCACATTATTCCATATTGAACATCAAATCACAATATCCATCACATCTCAATAATACATCTAAACTACAAACATTTCATATAATCATTTCAGAATAATGGAATCATTAACTTAATCATTCATATTAACAACAAGTACACAAACATTGCATATCATTAAATCAACACAATTCAGTAATTTCACATGATACATGTAAAGATGTGTATATATAAATGCAAATGTACATATGACTCCACTTTCATTTTTGCTTTGTTGTGACCAAAGGCCTATTTACTATCCCGTATCTATTTTGGATATTGGGCTCATTTCAAATTTTGTCCTATACCTATTGTGGATACCGAGCTCATTAATAATTAAGCATATGGCTCTTTGTGCACATTTCTGAGCTTTAAGTTCTTTTTCACACTGGTCATTCCGGTCACAACTCCTTATTTGATCATGGATAACAATATGATGGAATGCATCAATTCACATAATATGCTATCATCACTTTAATTCAATGTGCACAGTTATTTATCATATTCATCAGATTTGAGTCCAGCATTTAACATTTAGTTGAGTACACATTTTCCATAGTCACATATAATTAGAGAGCACGTCTAATACAATCTCTAATATTGAACTCCTCAAACCATCAATGCCTGGAATTATCACAATCATATCAACAACAGTTCAGTATCTAAGAGTTAATCGAAAACAATTCAGTCATAGTGAGAAAACATCTAGGTTAACTCACAGTATACTCCAGATAAGCTATTGCTTTGATGACCCAGTAATGTCTAGATATTGATGATCAATTTATGCTTTTATAGTTATGTAATACACACATTTAGTTCAAGCATTACTAAGTTAATCAATCGTATGAATATTCAATCATGCGCTTATGTAACTTCCTTAAATTTTAACCATTCAAACAACATACTTTGCATACTACCATATTACAATCAAGTTTGTACCTTTAAGTTAGCTTGATTTACTCCAAATTCATCAACCATCCTTTACACGTATCCTTGAACATTTCCATGATCAAAAGCCTCATATAATACACACACATTTGTTTCTTTAAATTTGAAATTTTAGCAAACTAAATTTTTATAGTAACCAAACTTTTTCCAGCAACATATACCCATACATTTACCAAATTCTCATTTATAAATACTCCATGATCTTTAATACTCATTCATCCATACCTTATACAATTCATGTCCTAAAGATCATGTTTGCATTAAAATAACTCATTTATCCCTTTAACAAATTAGAATTTTCATATTTGAACTCGACCATATCAAAATAGTATATATATATATATATATATATATATATTAATTGATGTCGTAATCTAAAGAATGGACTATTTTGATATGGTTGAGTTCAAATCTGGAAATTTTGTTTTATTAAAGGAATAAATGAGTTATTATAGTCCATTCTTTAGATTATGACATCAATTAATTTATATATATATTAATGCAAGCTCAATTGATCTTTCCAAGTATGTAATTATTCATAAATTTTGACCATTCAAACACCATACTTTGTATGCTACCATTTTACAACCAAGTTTGTACCTTTAAGTTAGCTTGATTTACACCAAATTCATCAACCATACTTTACACTTATCCTTGAACTTTTCCATTATCAAAAGCCTCTTATAATACACACATAATTGTTTCTTTAAATCTGAAATTTGAGTAAGCTAAATCTATACATTCACCAAAATTTTTCCAGCAACATATACCTATACATTTACCAAATTCTCATTTATAAATACTCCATGATCTTCAATACTCATTCATCCATACCTTATACACATTATTAATGTCTTAAAGATCATGTTTGCATTAAAATCAAAATAGTCCATTCTTTAGATTATGACATCCATTAACTATATAAACCTATAAAGATCTTAACCAATTAATCAAGAAACATCTATGCTCATTCCTAACCTTAATCAAGTCTAAATATACAAATTTAGAGTGAAATTTCTCAGCTGGTTCAACATGTACACAAGACTGAAATTAAAATTCTAGAATTTGTCATCAAAATCATTAATGTGCGTAACTTTACTACCTTCAATACCTGACGGATTAACAAGCTTAAAGAAATCATTAACATCTAAAATTTTCCAAATGTCATGTCCTTAAGGTTACTTCATTTCAGGTTAATTTAACTTCCAAATTGGTTACACTAAAGCTTACAAAAATCTGCACACTTATGTCATTAACATTCATTTGTTTACAAACACACCTACAACTCTAATTTTCCATATTTGCGAACACCTTAATAACACCTATCTTTAGCATGAATTCTTCATCAATTATACTTTAAATCCCAACTTAAATCATCCATACAATAGTCTATAAACTACCATTTTCGTATATGCAAAAACAAACTAGAAATGTACTCATTCACTTTCCATTTACCAGCACATCTTCAACATCAACATCTGTTGGACCCCGTTTCCAGAGCCCAACATTGGACATGGGACACTAAAGCTTGAACGTGGAGGACAGCCTAGAATTTGGAAATTTAAAAGAAAACTCCTTCAGAAGTAAAAGCGGGCTCAGCGTGGTGAACATATGGGAGAAAAATACTCTGGACCCTTCGGGAATTTTACGCCGCAGAGAGCAATTTAACTTTCACCGCAGCAAGCCCGAAATTTTATTTTGGTCGTGGCGAACATAGGAGAGTAAACCTCCCTGACCTTTCGGGTGAAGTACGCCACGGCAGAAAGCCTTATGATAGAACCCCCAACCCACAATCAACATTAACTCTACTAAATGCAACCATAAATTTGCCAACAACCATCCTCAATTTATTCCCAAACAAAATAAACTTATACATAAACCCATGCAATTTCCAAAATTCGAATACTTTGCAAAAACATGAAAAATAATGGACATCTCCAATCATACAATTCATTGATATTTAAAGGTGGAGTTTTACAAAGCTTTAATGGGCATTTCAAGCCATATTATAACATAATCCCAAAAATACATAGTTTGCAAAAAGTAGAATTTCTCAAAATGCAACTAAAGCATTGTTTTATAAAAGCTAACTTCAAAAGAAAAAATAAAGCTAGTTGGAGTGATGCCTTGGCTCTTGACTACTCAATCTGTTGCTCTTCACCTGTAGATGGGACGGAATGGGAGGGGGTTAGCTTAAAGCTCATGGGTAACAAGTTTGTAATAGAGAATTAAGCAAAACCATTGAAAATGTTCGTTCATCAAAGAAAAATTCTTATTAAAATGATGAAATGCATAGTTCCCAAATTCCCAACCAAGTCGCAAAAACACAAATCATGTATGCATAAACTTATTCACAAAATCATAAACACATAAGCACATCATAATGGTTTGGGTGGATCCAAAACAGAACGTACTACACATTCCCACATAATGATCTTGTGTAGCTATGAACAGAATGTACTAACGTAATCCCACTTAATGGTCTTTTGTAGCTGTGAACTTATAGGAGTCTATAAAGGAGCTCCATATCACTAGCGAGTAGGCAGGAGAAGCCTTTTGTCAATGTGCTCTTGACTTTACTTAAGGGACCATCACAAACCCACATGACATGTATTTCATGACTTGCAAAGTATATTGCCCAAAAGGCACTTTTCAAGAACATGATTTTCATAAGCATCATATATTTTAAAACCATTTCCATCTTCATCTCATCATCATCAATAATTCAAGTATCAAACATGTAACAATTTCTTAGATCAATCAAAAGAAATATGCAACAAGTATGAAGCAATTTGAAAGCATTTTATTTTCTTACTTTGAAAGAGAATTATTCGTGGCTTAGTAACTCTATTATAAGCATGAAACCCACCTTGAATTCCTTGCTTAAACCTTGCTCAAAGATGTCCTTCCTCTTTCTCCTCTTGAATCTTTTTCCCTACTCGATTCCTTAAACAAGAACCAAAATTCCATTCAATTCGGTTCAAAAATCGGAAAGTTACTACCTAAACAATTTTAGACTATCCTTATGCATGAAACAAAATTCTATGCTCAATATCCATCCAAACATTGAGATTATTAGAGACTGAATTTAGACTTTATTCCTTCACACAATTTTTATCCCTATGTCTCTACTTTACACCAAATCAAAAATCATCTTATTTGGACATATACAGAAAAAGTTATGCCCAAAATACCTAAACATGTCTCTATAGGCAAAATGGAGTTCGCTGGGGAGAAGTCAGAAGTTCGCCGCAGCGTACTTCTCTAGAAACTCACTTCGAGGCTCCTTTTTGCTACATTTTCATCTTTTCACTTCCCCCCTTTCATATATAACCCTTCTTAACACTAAACCACCTCTTCTACTTCATTTTCAACCCAATTCCAATCGAATATCCCTCAAAACAAAATCATAATCATTAACCCTAAAAACTAAACATAAGCATTTACCCATTCTCAACAACTTCCCACACATATTCATCTCTTAACTATCATCAAAAAAATGTTTCATTTATCTAATCAAGAAGAATGATGCTTATAGTTACCTTGATTTAGCTTGAAAATCTTCAAAGCCCTAGTTTTCCTTCTTTTTCTCTTCTTTTCTTCTCTTCTTCTCTTCACTCACGTTTTTTCTTCTTAAAAATACAAGACAACAACAACTTCTTCTTTTAATAGCCTTAATAAGTGTGCAAAGTCCATTTTGCCCCTTGCCTATGGCCTTATGGCTTATAACCTTAAGAGTCATGCCCAATTTGCCCTTATACAATCTTACAACTTTAATACTTCAATTCAATTAATCTATGTCATAAAATCTTAC
>JANZXR010018268.1:0-15614 GCA_027575705.1 Erythroxylum echinodendron
ATATAATTAATTAAAATAACATTATTATTTATTTTATTACATTATATTTAATTAAAATATACAAGAGAGATGCGAAATTTTGAGAGTGAATTAGGTTTCAGAATAAGTATGGGAGGGTATTTTGGACATTTCCTTAGGTTTTTGATTTTTGTCCGTAGGACTAGAATTTCTGTACCACAGAATTGGGAGGTACAAAAAATTTATATATTTGTCCTTCGAGGACAGAATGAAAATGAGTGAAAACAACAAGCAAACAGGGCAGAGGACGGAACTTTTATGTCCTTGTCCACTGTCCTCACCCACGAGGACACTAATCAAACACTGGGTTAGGGTAGTATTGCTCAACCATATGACCAACCCTTTATTTGATATCTACTGCAAGTACAAAACTGCTAAGGAAATTTGAGATGCTTTAAAAGTGAAATATGGAATGGATGATGCCGATACAAAGAAATATGCTGTTACTAGGTGGTTAAAATTTACCATTGTTGATGATAAGCCTATTATGGACCAACTACAAGAGTATAAAAACCTAGTTGCTGAAATCCTTACTGAAGGTATGAACATTTGTGAGTTGTTTCAAGCTAATACCCTTATTAAGAAACTGCCTACCTCCTGGAATGAGTATAAAAACTAATTAAGGCATAAGAAGAAAGACATGAAGCTTCAGAAGTTGATAGGACATATAAATATTGAGGAGGCCAACCGTGCATAAGATAAGACCAAAACACTCACCCTTGTCCCTACTGTTAAGGCTTATGTGGTAGAACATAGAAATGCTAATAACTTTAAGAAGAATGGTGGACAAAACAAGTCTTTCAACAATAAGCAGGGTCAGTTTAAGCATAAAAGGATAGATGGAGACTTTTGGTGGTGTCACAAGCCGGGCTATCCCGCTATCAATTGTCAAGATAGAATTAACTATAAAAAGTAAGGCCAAGGATAGAAACCACGACAGTTCGGGAAAGGAAACCAGACAGGATACCAACGGGATAACCGGAAGAACTTTGGTAAGCCTCAAGCTAATACGGTAGAAGCTAGTGACGATAAGGAGATCATTACTGCTATGGTGTTCGAAGTCAACCTTGCTAGAAATTTGGTCAGGTGGATCATTGACACAAGAGCCACACGCCACATCTACACCAATAAAGACCTATTTAAGGAGTTGAATGATGTTGATGATGGTGAATTTGTATACATGGGTAACTCCAGCAAAGTTCCTGTTCAAGGAGTTGGCAAAGTCATTCTCAAACTCACTTCTAGAAAAGTGTTGGCATTAGAAAATGTTTCATTTGTTCCTAATGTATGTAAAAACTTAATTTCTTGTGCATTGCTTAACAAAGCCAGTGTTAAACTGACCTTTGATTCTGATAAGCCAGTTCTGACTAAGAATGGAAACTTTGTTGGAAAAGGGTTTTATAATGGGGGCTTATTTGTACTTGACATTGAAATGAATGCTTCTACTTCTTCTGCTTATATTGTTGAGTCTTTAGACTTATGACATTCTAGACTTGGGCACATGAATGTGAGGTCAATTAAGATCATGCAAAGCTTAAACTTGTTATGTAACAAGATCACTAATGAAATGAAAAAATGTCAAATTTGTGTTAAGGCTAAGCACTCTAAGAAACCGTTTAAGTTAGTGATCGAGAGAGATTCACAATTGTCAGACTTAGAGCACACAGATTTAGGTGATTTTAATAATTATGTGAGTAAAGGAGGTATGAGATATTATATTACCTTTATGATTGTTATAGATTTACTAAGATCTACTTATTGAAAAATAAAAATGATGCAGAGGAAATGTTTATGAAATACAAAGCTGAGGTTGAAAACCAATTAGAAAGGAAAATTAAGAAATTAAGGTCTGATCAAGGAGGTGAGTATAGTACTGATTTTCTTGCTGATTATTGTGCAAAAGTTGGGATTATTTATGAGTTTTCAACCCCTTATACACCTGAACAAAATGGAATAGTCAAGAGGAAAAATCAAACACTTAAGGATATAATAAATGCAATGTTAATTTCCTTCAGTTTACCTGATTTTATATGGGGGAAAGCTATTCTTTCAGCTTGTTATGTTCTAAACAGAGTCCCTCATAAGAAACTAGATCAAACCCCTTATGAAATTTGGAAAGATTATCCACCTAACTTGCATTTTTTGAAAGTGTAGGGGTGTCTTGCTAAGGCTGCTCTACCTGAACATAAAAGGAAGAAAATTGGGTCCAAGATCGTTGATTCAATTTTTGTGAGATATACCTCCAATAATACTGCCTATAGATTTATGGTTAAGCAAGAGTGATCTAACACTTATGGCCCAATTATAGAGTCAAGAGATGCAGTGTTCTTTGAGGATATATTTCCTATGAAAGTGAGTATGCAAGTGCCTAGAGAATTTATCCCTAGTTCTTCTACCAATAATGACATAAAAGAAGAGGAAATTGTTAATGTAAGGAGGAGCAAAAGAGCTAGGGTACAATCTAGTTTTAGTTCTGACTTTATTACTTCCTTTGTGGTAACAAAACCTGAGGAGATAAATGATGTTTTTGTGTTGACTTATATTATTGAGGGAGATCCTAAAACTTATGAGGAAGCAATGAGATCTGTAGATGCTACATTTTGGAAGGAAGCTATAGATAGTGAGTAAGAGTCAATCATGTCTAACAAAACTTAGGTTTTAGTTGATCTATCTTGAGGGTGTAAGCCTTTAGAGTGTGAGTGAATTTTCAAAAAGAAATTGAGACCTGAAGGAACCATTGAGAGGTTCAAGACAAGACTTGTGATTAAATCCTTTAAACAAAAAGAAGGATTGGACTTTTTTGACACTTTCTCGTTACTAAAATTGCATCTATAAGGATGTTGTTTGCTATTGCCTCAGTATGAAAACTTCATGTGCACCAAATGGATGTTAAAACAACTTTCTTGAATGGTGATCTAGATGAAGAGATTTATATGATCCAGCCTGAGGGGTTTAGAATTCCTAGTCAAGAGCAAAAGGTGTGTAAGTTGGTTAAGTCTTTGTATAGAGTTAAACAAGCTCCAAAACAGTGGCCTGAGAAATTTAAAAGTGAGATTTTCAAACATGGTTTCACCTCTTGTGAAGCTAATTCTTGAATTTGCGTGAAATTTGATATCAATGATTGTGTAATCATAACTCTTTATATAGATGATATGCTTATTTTTGGTACTAGTTTATCTGTCATTGATACTGCCAGGAGTTTGCTAAAATCTTTGTTTGATATGAAAGATCTTGGACTTGTGGACTTTATTTTAGGAATCAAAGTTGATAGGACTTACTTTGGTTTTAGGTTGAATCAAACTCATTATGTTGAGAAAAGTTTGAAGAAGTTTGGTTATTATGATGTGGATCCAGTCAAAACTCCCTATAATGCTAGTGTTGCTTTAAAGAAAAATCTTGGTGACAGTGTAAATCAAGCTGAGTATGCTAAAATTCTTAATAGTGTGATGTTCTTGATGAACTATTCTCGTCCTGATATTGCATACTGTGTGAGTAGACTTAATAGGTATACTCATAATCCTACTTAAGAGCACTGGAATGTATTGATTCGTTTGTTGAGGTATTTGAAGGGTACTATGCATTATGGATTATTTTTGGTGGACATCCTTCTATATTGGAGGGGTATTCTGATGCTAACTGAGTTACAGAGAGTGATGATATGCACTCTACCAGTGGTTATGTTTTTATCTTGGCAGGAGCTGCAGTGTTTTGGAAATCATCCAAGCAAATGTGTATTGCGAGATCAACAATGGAGGTTGAGTTTATGACTTTGGAGTTGGCAGGAAGGGAAGCTAAGTGACTAAGGAATCTCTTAGTAGATATCTTGCCTTGGAAAAAAACAATTCCTTCTATGTTCCTCTATTGTGATTCACAGGCTGCCATTCATGTTGCCAAGAACAAGGCACATAATGGTAAAAGTAGACATATTAGATTGAGATATAAAATTGTGTGTACTTTAATTAGACATGGTGTAATTTCTCTAGACTATGTCAAGCCAGAGAGAAACTTAACAGATCCGTTTATAAAAGCTTTATGTAGGAAACTAGTTTCAGAGCATGCTAAAGGGATGGAGTTGAGCCCAATTGTGTAGCAATCTCGTGATAGACACCCATCTTGGAAAATCAAATTCAATAGGTTAAACGAAGTTATGTAGTGACTACTTACTTGTACATTGTTTGCGGAATAATACTGAGATATTCATCATTGAATAGAGTCCTTTAGCATGACTATGCTGTATTTGTGGAGGTTGGATTATTTAATCCTTAATGAGTTTCATAGCCCAAGTTTGAGTGGTGTGAGCAATACACACTTAATGGACTACCTACGTGATTGTGGGGGGCTAGCCATCCTCATCTTGACAAACTTTCAAAAAAGGATCATACTTATATTCACCACCATTGTCTGATCTGAGAGTCTTGATCTTTCAACCACTTTGCATTTCAATCATTTTTTTCCACTTCAGTAGTATCTTCAAGACTTCATCTTTATGTTTCATGGTGCACACCCATACTCTTCTAGAGAAGTCATCAATCAAGGAGACAAAATAATGGCTACCTACCCAAGATGCATTCCTGGAAGATCCCTAAATATCAATGTGAACATAATCTAGAATTCCTTTAGTGTGGTGAATAGCAGTGCCAAATTTCACTCTAGTTTGCTTACCCAACACACAGTGAGTTAGATTTATGTTCTAAAAGTTATCTAAGATGATTACTTTTATATTTTATATTTATGAATTGAATGTTATTTACATTTTATTCCATGAGTTTTCTATTTATTTAGAAGTGTTCAAGAAGATCTACTTGGTCTTGAACCATGGAACTTTAAATAATATGAATATACAACTCTAAAATGTTCACAGGTCTTGGATATTAGCATGAACACTAATATGTCATATAAGACTGTCGTGTTGATTAAAAGTATGTGGTAGTTCTATAAAACGTTGATAAAGGATTATCATTTAATAACACAAATATATGGAAGGTTTCATATAATGAGCAGACCTAGTAGATTAAACATTATATGGATTGTGTTTGTGTCATTAATGTTTTTATCATGTCTTTGATTCCAAGATTGATAAATATATCTTTTTCACATAAGGAATGTATAACGTAATTATTATTAAAGGCTCATTATAGCAATCAAGTGGTGATAAAAATAATATTTCTTTATATATAACTTGTGCGGGAAAAGGTACATGTAAATAGCATCATTGCCACTCATTAATAATGAGTAATGATATTGTATAGGCCCCTTGGTAAAGTAGAATTATAAATGGATCCAATATAACTGAGGTATAGTTATAATTTATAATTTACTTAATGGAGACCAAAAAACGATTATAATACAAAGATGACACAATCCTACCTTGTATATTAATCATAATATCATAAGGCAAGGAATGGACATAAGTAATGTTAATAATAACATTACTAAACATCTATGTTGTTTAGATAGCTGTAATGTATAGCTAGAATACTCCTTCCAGTTTATGAAAGAAAATGTTTTATTTCATTTCCAACACAACATAGATCCTCGATATAGGTCACACCAACTAAACGGGAAACAAGAAAATATATTTTTAGTGTGCTAGATTTCATATTGATGAAATAAAGGTACTTGTTAAAATATTGTCACATGATGTGACAGCCTAGACAGGAAATAAATTTATTAAAATGTATATTATAAGGATAATATAAGTTTCATGAAATATAAATTTATTTATAGCCCAAGCCCAAAAGAATTTATTTTAACAAATGAAGAGAGAATAGATGCATAATTATAGTCATCAAATTCAGGACAGGATTTAAGGTGATTTTGAACAGGCATTTGAAAGGCAAAACGATAATCATTATGGACAAATGACCTATCAATTTTGTATCCCTTGAAGTGTAGAATCCAATGGTGAAGGTCTTTGGTCGTTTGGAATTCCCTAGAAGAAGTTATCATAGTTTTAGTACCAGAAGGTTAGGAATTTAGTGTGCTGTTTTGAATTCTGTTCTTGATTTAATTGCAATAAATGCTGTGGGAATTTGAAGAGCTTGATATGATATTTTAAGTATATAAGTATCACATCTATCCATACTTTGAAGGAGCTTTTTTTTAGCCATTGTTCTCTCTCAAAACTTATTAAAACAATTATCGATTGAGTAACCGATCAAGAAAAGGGTGAGGAAGCTAGGCGCGGACGAAGAGAACGCTAGCACAAACTCGATGTCCTTCTTGTTTTGGATTCAAGGTGAACCGAAGAGGAATAGAGCTTTGATAGAGACCATAGGTATGGTTTAGCAATCCCTCTTGTAGGACTATAAACTCGATTATGATGCAAACAAAATACAAGAAGAATTAGCAATAATAGAAACAATCCTTGATGTTATCGGATTAAAAAATATTTTAATTTTTACCCGATTCGCGTCATGAAATCCCTTCAATTGGTATCAGAACTTTTGTTTTTATTATTACTAATTAGAATATTTTATTATTTAATTTTTATTACATAATTGCTTAATCAATTGTTCTTTTGTATTGTGATTCTAAAGGATCCGATATTGAATTTGTTTTTGTTTTTGTAAAATTGTCATAGGCTTACTAGTTACTTATTTTTGTGTTTTCTAAAATTATTATGTCAATGAAAGAATTTTAGAATAGAATACTTATATAGATTAGAGTCTCTAGACAAATCTATGGAGTAAAACAAAAATAAGAAAAGTAGAGGGTTGCTGGAAATTTCAGCAACAGTGACTGTTTTTAGGTCAAATTCTAATAACGATATTTCTCAAACGGATTGTCGTTTTTGAATGAAACTACTTTCAAAATTTAGATAATGAAGTCTAGTTTTTAATAATGAAACTTGCCTATACAAAAGTGTCACGGTTTTTTATTGACAAAGACAAAATAAGAACGGTGTGCAGTTTTTTTTTTTGACTAAAACAAGATATCACAAAACGGATTGTATTTTCTTTTAAATGATTAAAGGATTACTTTGCAAACCATGGTACAAATTATTATTGAACTCTTACATAGAATTATAAATCTTTTTATGGGATTTAAATGATTTAGAGAATCACAGTTACGTAAGAAAAGAGAATTGATTAAAGGGTACAAAATAGTGCATCGACATACAATTTCTATTATGTTTTGTGCTTTATGAGTTTATGTGAATAATATGTTAGGATAGGTATGGGTGTATGGATACAAGACCTACTAAACTATAGTCACATTTGAATGTCCAACGAAAAATTGAGTATTTTTCCTTCTCATTTTATCCACTTTAAGCTAAGGATTATTAATTTGCATGAGTGTAATTTTTAATCTTTAGAAATTGTGGAATATATTAGGATATATTATTAGGCCATTGACAAATGGATTAGATGTGAGGCATTTAGTACATTTATTTTATGGAGATAGTGTAACCTAATATATTGACCAATGAGATAATTTTGCTTAATGAGCAGTCAAGATCTAGGCTTGAAGTCTCAGGAAAATTGTTTAGTAAGAAAATGTTTTCTTAATAAACAACAAGAGTCATAAGGTTTAGAAAATTGCAAATGATTGCAAAAGAACTTTTCTAAAGGTTATGATTAGTAAAGGATTACTTACCTTGAATTTATAAATTGGATAAGGTCGATTTATTTATGATGGGATCTTGAATAACTGTATAAAGGACTTTTTAATAAATGCAGTATGAGTTTTTTTAATAAAACAACTTTTACATAAATATTAACATGAAATACTTTTGATTTTATTCTAGAATGGAAAACAATATACTTATTCGATTAGTAATTGAAAAATACCCATTGGAGGGTGATGGTTCCAATTTTCTCGATTGGGAACTAAAACTCCAACTTATCATCAAATCAGAGGCTCTTGTAGATGTGCTCGAGCAAGCTGCACCAGTACTTGATACAGATCCCTCTGATGAGGAAAAGGTCACTTTTGAAAAGTATTGTAAGGACAAATTGAGCGTTCAAGGTCTCATGTTGGCAAGTATGGCGACTGAACTTACTCGTAAATTCATTAACAAATACTCCAAGAGAAATAATTGAGCGTCTTTCTAAAATGTTCCTGGAGAATGCTAGTAAAGAGCGTTCAAAGATCACTCTGGCATTCACGAGATGTAACATGACAAAAGGATCTTCCGTCAACCAGCATATGTTGAAAATGTTGGGTTATCTCGAGAAATTGGAGAAGCTTAATGCTCCAATGCACCCTAACTCAGCTGAGGATATAATCCTTGGTACATTGTCTTCATCTTACAGAGATGTAGTCATGCATCTTCATTTGCGTGAAAAGGCAATGACCTTAGATGAGATCCATCAGACATTGAAGCAAGCAGAGGCTGATATGAACAAGCACAAAGGAGAGAAGAATGTTCTTATGATCTCCCAAAATAGTAAGAAAGTCAACAAAAGAAAAGGCAAAAAGAAGATGCCAAACATGAATAAAGGGAAACGAGAAACTCAAGCGAGCAACTCCAAAGGCAAAAAGAAAAACTCGCTAACTCCACAAACAGAGTGCTATGATTCCCACGAGTTAGGACATTTCAAGGCAAATTGTCCCAAGTACATGGTTGACTTGGATAGTGGAAAAATAGAGCACAAGTGCCCTAAAGTTTAGAAAGGTATCTATTTTATTGGAATTAATTTAACCACATCTATTCACAATTAGGTAATTGATACCGATCATGTGCTCATATTTGTGTAAATATGCAGGTACTAGTGGATAGAAGACATCTCAAGAAAGGAGAAGTCACATTGAAGGTGGGGAATGGTGTTACCATCTCTGCAATGGCCATTGGCTCGATTCACCTTCAATTAGCTAATAGTTTAATTATTAATTTGAAAAATGTTTATTATATTCCATCTATATGTAAAACATTATATCAATGTCATGTTTAGACAAGGATGGATATGTATTTACTATTTCAAACTCGTGTATGAGTATTTCAAAAGATGGAATTTTCTATGCAAATGCTATTGTTTAGGATGGCTTATATTTGCTTGAAGTGAATGATAAACATATTTTAAATATCAATAACAAAAGACTCAAAGTATCTTATAGAAATAAGACTCTCTTATGGCACTATCGTCTAGATCATATAAGCGAGAAATGCATTAAGAAATTACAAGAAAGTAATCTTCTTGGTCTCCTTGATTGCGATGCAATAGAGACATGCGAACCTTGCTTAGTCGGTAAAATGACCAAAAAACCTTTCAAGAAAAAATGTACAAGGACAAAAGACTTGTTGGAATTAATACATTAAGATGTATGTGATCCAATGAGCACAAGAGCACGAGATGGTTTTAGATACTTCATTACCTTCATAGATGACTACAGTCATTATGGCTATGTTTATCTAATGAAGAACAAGAGTAAATCTTTTAACAGGTTCAAAGAATTCAAGAATGAAGTAGAAAACCAGCTAAACAAGAGAATTAAGACTTGACGAACTAATCGTGGAGGAGAATACTTGAGTAATGAATTTGGTGCATATCTAAAGGAGTGTGGTATCATACCACAATTGACTCCACCTGGAACACCTCAATAGAATGGTGTTTCTAAGAGGAGAAATAGAACATTGCTTGGCATGGTTCGATCAATGATGTGCCAAATAGAATTGCCTCTTTACTTTTGGGGATATGCATTACTTGATGCAGATTGTACACTTAATATTGTTCCTTCTAAATCTGTTAAGAAAACTCCTTATGAGTTATGGACAGGTAAAATTCCTGACTTGTCATTTCTTAAGATTTAGGGATGTGAGGCTTTTGTCAAAAGATTGAGCACAACCAAACTAGAACCCCAAGCAGATAAATGCTTCTTTATAGGTTATCTGAAAGAAACAAAAGCATATTACTTTTGGCACAAATCAACAAACAGGATATTTGTTGAAAGGGTGTAATTTTCTTAGAGAAATAATTTCTCGAAAGAATCAAAAGTGGTGGGAGTAATGTAACACTTGAAGAAACTTAAGAAACACTACAAGACCTCGATCAGATTGAAGTAGCCCAACTATAGTTCCTATGGATAGTGGGAGCATGAGTGTACAGGTTCCTCAACATATTGAGGAAGAGGTTCACACATCACCACATAGTGTTCAATCCAATATTGAACCAATTCCACAAGAGGTTACGTAAGAGGTTCAAGAAATTCAGGATGAATAAGAAGAGCCACAAGAATTGAGAAGGTCAACAAGATCTAGAAAGAAACCCGATTTCTATCTAGGGCTTCATGAGATCTTGGTAATGGATACCGAAGATCTAACGACCTTTCAAGAAGCAATGAATAGAGATGAATCAAAATTATAGTACAAGGCCATGAAATCTGAAATGTAATCTATGTATGATAACCAAGTATGGGTCTTGGTAGATCTTCCTCAAGGCAAGAAAGCAATTCAAAACAAATGGATTTTTAAGAGAAAGATGGACATGGATAGAAACATGACAACATAAAAGGCAAGACTTGTAGCGAAAGGGTTCAGCCAAGTTCAAAGGATTGACTATGATGAAACCTTCTCACATGTTGCTATGTTTAATTCTATAAAGATATTACTAGCCATTGCTGCATTTTATGACTATGAAATATGGAAAATGGACGTCAAAACAACGTTCCTTAACAGGAATTTGGAAGAGGATGTATATATGATACAACCTATAGGTTTTGAAGATCCAAATAATGGTAGTAAAGTATGTAACCTTCAAAGGTCCATTTATGGATTGAAGCAAGCATCCAAGAGTTGGAACAGACACTTTGATGACGAGGTTAAACATCTTGGATTCATCCAAAGTAAGGAAGAACCTTTTGTATGCAAGATGATCAGTGGGAGCTATGTACTTTTCTCGGTCTTATATGTCGATGACATATTATTGATAGGCAACTTTATACTCTTAATGGAGCAAATGAAAACTTCATTGAAAGATATTTTTTCAATGAAAGATTTGGGAGAGGCCCAATATATCTTAGGGATTAAGATATGTAGAGACGGGTCTCGTAACTCATTGGCTTAAGTCAACATGCATACATTGACAAAGTGTTGAAACGATTCAACATGCATAATTCCAAGAAAGGAAATGTGCCAATGACTCAAGGTGTAACACTTACCAAATCTCAATGTGCTATGTCACGTAAAGATATTGAAATCATGAAGGATGTACCATATGCTTCTGCAATTGGTTCCATCGTGTATGCTATGGTGTGTACACGACCTGATCTCGCGTATGCTCTGAGTATGACAAGTCGTCATCAAGGCCATGCAGGTCCTGCTCATTGGATTGCGATGAAGAATATCCTTAAGTACATGAACAGGACTAAGGATAAGTTTCTTGTGTATGGAGGGAAAAGGGAGCTGGTTGTAGAAAGCTACACCGATGCAAGTTTTGCGACCGATTATGATGATAAGAGGTCACAATCCGGATATGTTTTTATTCTGAATGGGGGTGTCGTTAGTTAGAGAAGTTTCAAACAATTAACAATGGTTGACTTAACCACCCAATCCGAAGTGATGGCTACTGCTGAAGCCAGCAAAGGCGGTGTTTGGATCAAGAAGTTCATTAAGGAACTTGATATGGTTCCTTCCATCTAAAGACCATTGGAACTATTTTGCGACAATAGTGGAGCTATTGCACAAATCAAGGAACCAAAGGCACGTCACATAATCAAACACATGGATAAAAAATATTTTTCCATTCAAGACTTTCTAGAAGAGGGTAGAATAAAATTATTAAAGGTGGACATGGATAGTAACACAGCAGATCCGCTAACAAAGCCTTTATCTCAAGCAAAGAGCAAAGTCCACTTTGATTCCATGGGTCTGAGGAACATGGAGAGTGGATAGAGATAACAAACTGAGTCAGAAGGCAACCCTAGTCTTAGAGTTAATACATAAGAATGTATAAGAGATAACTTTAAGAACAAGTGGGAGATTGTTAGATTTTTGTTCTAAAAGTTATCTAAAATGATTACTTTTATATGTTATATTTATGAATTGAATGCTATTTATATTTTGTTCCGTAAGTTTTATATTTATTTAGAAGTGTTCAAGAAGATGCACTTGGTCTTAAACCACGAAACTCTAAATAATATGAATATACAACTCTAAAATATTCACAAGTCTTGGGTATTAGCAGGAGCACTAATTAATATGCCATATAAGACTATCGTGTTGATTAAAAGTACGTGGTAGTTATGTAAAACGTTGATAAAGGATTATCATTTAATAACACATATATATGGAAGGTTTCATATATTGAACAGACCTAATAGATAAAACATTATATGGATTGTGTTTTTGTCTTTAATGTTTTTATCGTGTCTTTGATTCCAAGATTGATACATGTATCTTTTTCACATGAGGAATGTATAACGTGATTATTATTAAAAGTTGCTTATAACAAGTGGTGATAAAAATAATAGTTCTTTATATATAACTTGTGCGGGAAAAGGTATATGTAAATAGCATCATTGCCACTCATTAATAATGAGTAATGATATTTTATGGGCCCCTTAGTAAAGTAGAATAATAAATGGATCCAATATAACTGAGGTACAGTTATAATTTATAATTTATTTAATGGAAACCAAGAAACGAATATAATACAAAGATGACACAGTGCTACTTTGTATATTAATCATAATATCATAAGGCAAGGAATGGACATAAGTAATGTTAATGATAACATTACTAGAAGGATCGTGTTACGTAAAAGGTTTACTAAACATCTGTGTTGTTTGGGTAACTGTAATGCATAGCTAGAATACTTCTTCCAATTTATGAAAGAAAATGTTTTATTTCATTGCCAACACAACATAGATCCTCGATATAGGTCACACCAACTGAACGGGAAACAAGAAAATATATTTTTAGTGTACAAGATTTCATATTGATGAAATAAAGGTACATGTTAACATATTGTCACATGACGTGACAGCCTAGACGGGAAATAAATTTATTGAAATATATATTACGAGAATAACATAAGTTTCATGAAATATAAATTTATTTATAGCCCAAGCCTAAAAGAATTTATTTTAACAAATGAAGAGAGAGAAAAGATGCATAATTATAGCCATCAAATTTTGGACAGGATTTAAGGTGATTTTGAACAGGAATTTGAAAAGGCAAACGATAACCATTATGGAAAAATGACCTATCAATTTTGTAGCCCTTGAAGTGTAGAATCCAATGGCAAAGATTTCAGGTCGTTTGGAGTTCCCTAGAAGAAGTTATAACAGTTCTAGTACCGGAAGATTAGGAATTTATTGTGCTGTTTGGAATTTCGTTCTTGATTTAATTGCAATAAATGCTGTGGGAATTTGAAGAGTTTGATATGATATTTTGAGGCTATAAATATCACATCTGGCCATACTTTGAAGGAGTTTTTTTGTTAGCCATTGTTTTCTCTCAAAACTTATTAAAACAATTACCAATTCAGTAATAGATCAAGAAACGGGTAACGAAGCTAGGCACGGACGAAGAGAATGCTAGCATGAACTCGACATCCTTTTTGTTTCGAATTCAAGGTGAACTGAAGAGGAATAGAGCTTTGATAGAGACCATAGGTATGGTTTAACAATCCCTCTCGTAATAATAGAAACGATCCACATATGTTATCGGATTGAAAAAATTTAAATTTTACCCGATCCACATCATGAAATCCCTTCACAATGTTCATAGAATTCCAATTTACATGCCTATGCACCTTACAATAAGCCTTGCTTCACCAATCCTTGCAATAATTTTTCACCAACATGCCCAAGACGCATATGCCATAACCTCGTAGTGTCTGAGCTATCTACATCAACAGCTTCAGTGACAACTGGTCCACTAATAGTTGTACTCACCTGTAAGAAATACAAGTTATTTCGTCTTGTACCTTTCATACCACCAGTGCCCCATACACATCTTTAAGAACTCCACTCTCCATGGTGATCTTAACACCCTTGGATTCCAGTGCTCCCAATGAGATAAGATTCTTCTTCATATCTGGTACATATCGAACATCACTTAATTCTCTGACTGTTCCATCATGCATTTTCAAACAGATTTTTCCTATCCCTTTTGTTTTGCAGGCATTATCATTTCCCATTAAAACAACTCCACCATCCAACTCCTTGAAGCTAGAGAACCATTCCCGAATGAGACACATATGATAAGTGCAACCTGAATCTAAAATCTACTCCTTGGGGTGACCATCAATAGATGAACCAGCCAAAGCAAACTCGAAATCGTCATCTCCAGATTCTGCAACTTTGCTACAGAATCCACTTTCTCCTTCTCTTTGTTCATCAATTTGGGGCAGTCTTGTTTCCAATGACCTTTTGACGACAAAAGGAACATTCATCTTTAGCAGGAAACTTTCCTCATGACTTTGAACGAGATTTTTCCCGCTTCCCATGTTTTCTTTCCTTTGTTCGTCCCCTTGCAGTAAGTGCCTCAGTTTGTGAATTGTGAATCTTCTATTCCTTCTTCCGATAGTCATGATTCACCAATGTCATAGAAATCTCATCAAGTTTCACCTCGGATTTTCCATACAACAAACTAGTTGTCATATGATTATAATCATCAGGCAATGAATTTAACAAATATAGTGTCTTATCCTCGTCAGGAATTTTCACATCAAGGTTTGCCAAATTAGCAAATATTTTATTATAATCATTTAGGTGTTCGTGCATAGAAATACCTGGACAATACTGAAATAGGAAGAGTCGTTTCTTCAAAAAAATCGATTTTCTACGCTCTTGGTCATATACTTTTCCTTCAATTTCGTCCATAACTCCTTAGTAGAAGTTTCCTTCATATACAGGTATTTCAGCTCCTTATCAAGGAATGATCGAATAGAGACACAAGCATGGAGATTAATTTGTGTCCACTGCTTGTCATTCATATCTTCGGGTTTACTTTCTAGAACCATGTCCAACGTTTGTTGATACAACACATCCATAACTTCACATTGCCATATACTAAAATTATTAGAGCTATTGAATTTATCAACCTCTAACCTTGTAGTAACAATTGGATGTTTATTGGATATAGGTGGCGATGATGATGATATCGAATCTATCTTAACGGGCTCGTCTTTATCTCCAGCCATCTACTCGGCACTATTCATAAATATGTACTATTCACGGTCACTGTTCACACAACTGTAGCACCGACACTATTCACAGCACTGTAGTATAGCACTGTTTATGAACTGTAGCACCGACACTATTCACAACATTGTAGCATAGCACTGTTTACGAACTGTAGCACCGATGACTGTTCACGAGGACTGTAGCACCGACACTGTCACGAGAACTATAGTACTGACACTAGTCTCGAGGAACTGTAGTACCAACACCGTAGCTCCAATAGATTTTTACTTCTACAACACTCCAGTCAAAAAAACTGGAGCTTGATACCACTTGTTATGCAGAAACATTAATCAATTTGGAGTGAAAAATAAAACAGCAATAAGAATACTAAGATTTTTATACTAGTTTGATAATGCCTACGTTCAGTTTGGAGACGACAAAGTATTTCACTATAATCAATGAGAGGATACAATATTGTTTATCACTCAATTTCTCAAAGACCCAAATTAACACAAGCTCACACA
>JANZXR010018319.1:0-15607 GCA_027575705.1 Erythroxylum echinodendron
AAGAGCTTGGGGATGTATGGATTAAGTAGTAAAAGTTCAATGCTTTTGGTTCTATAGGTTCTTAAATGTGATTTTTACTGAATGAGGACTCGGTTTGTTGTAGGAAATCAAGCAAGTCCTACCCAAGGTGAGGAGGAAATACAGTAATAAATCTTCCTCTGTCAAACATTTTGGTGGGCAATGTATTTATGGTTATTATGTGGTTTGGGCATATTCGTGCCTATATATGTATGCGTGCATGTAAATTTGCTGAAATGTGTGATTATTGGAATTGCATGTGATTCATGAACCCGATTCTGTTATTCCATGGAACAATGTCATAGCATTTTGTTTAAATGAAAAGACAAACAAGCATAAAATCCAAATATGATTTGAGCATGAATACGTGCTTTGTTTGGGCGAGAGTGGAACCATTTTGTTCGTCACGTGCATGTTGACAAGAGCCTTCTCCCGGCTGCCCGCTTGTGGCTTATGAGCTTCAAAATGGACTCATTCTGTTCATGGTGTGAACTTCGGTTCCTCCATTCTGTTCATGGAACCCTCGATCCATTTATTGTGTATTGCATCTGAAACTGTTAAGCATGAAGCACTTGATTGTTATGTGTTCTGCATGAGTTTGCCTACCGAAAATAATTGAGCTTTTGAGTATTATCTCGTATGTATATATCCTAAAATTTGTGCTGATTGCTGATGGCTATAAGTATGTTATCCACTGAGCTGTATAGCTCAATCCCTCTTCCTTCCCTCCTCAGGTGCAAATCTAGAAGCTAGTGATCCCCGCAAGGCATCGAAAAATTGATCTTAGTTAGGGTCTTTTGTACTAAGCTAGTGATTTGTAATAGCTCATTCAGCATCTCGGCATTAAGCATTTGGTAATTTGGATTAAGATGTTGTGTAATCCGTTTTGTAAGAACTCTGATAGTATTTTTATAAAAATAAATGGATGCAATGAAATCAAATCCTTTGTTATGATTCAGTTACTTTAAAGTTTTGGATAATGAAATGTGTATGTGCATGAGTTGTTTGATGAAATTGTCCAATTCTATTAGTCTTAGAATAGCACGTTAGAGTGAGAGGATTACGAGTGAAAAACACAGACGAAAGGATTCATCTGTGATGATGTCAGAACACAGAGGCAAGGAGGAATAGAAAGGAGAAGTATCCTCTGTGTTGACATCACAACACAGAGGCAAGGAGGAATAGAAAGGAGAAGTATCATCTGTGATGACGTCACAACACAGAGGAAAGAATGAGTAGAGAGTAAAAGTATCATCTGTTCTGATGTCAGAATATAGAGGACACGTCATCACATAAACGATAGAACATAGAGGAAGGGACGCAGAAGAATGAAGGAGTATCGTCTGTGATGACGTCAGAACACAGAGGACATATCATCATATAGAAGATAGAGCATCAAAAGGGAAGGATGAAAAGAATGAAGAAGTAATATGAGATAAAGAGTATAAGGATGGGTAGAGTAAAACATAAAAGATAGAGCATAGAGGATAGAATAGTCTATGTTACTGTACACAGATGAATGAAAACAAAAAGGAAACGTATCGTCTGTGTTACTATTCATAGACGAAATAAAACAAAGAGGACACATATCTTCTGTGTTACTATTCACAGATGAAGTATAACAAAAAGGGCACGTATCGTCTGTGTTACTATTCAAAGACACGGTAGAACACAGAGGACACGTATCATCTGTGTTACTGTTCACAGACGAATACGAACATAGAGACTCGTATCCTCTGTGTCGCTGTTCATAGATTTCAGACGATAGATTCTCAGTCGATAGAGGGTCAACCTAGAAGATAAAAGTCAACCACAAAGGATAGAACACAGAGGATAGATTAAGAACTAAGGATTATAAGAAGGAGTTAAGAAGTACTGAAGTGAAGTGCATCTTCTGTGTTCCTATTCACCTTGTATCTTCTGTCCCAATGTTGAACCCTCACGAGTTAGAATTGACCTTCGATGTCTCCATGGAAGTTATATTAATCCCAAGGTCCTTGAAACTCCAATACACATAATCTAATTATATCCTCAATGATCTTGATTGTCTACTCATTATGTCCATCTATTTGAGGATGAAATGCAGTACTGAAGTCCAATTTAGTGCTGATAGCAGACTGCAAGCTCTTTCTGAATCTCGAAGTAAATCTGGGGTCCCTGTCCGATACAATGGACACTCGAATCCCATATAGTCTAACCACTTCATTCACATATCTCCGGGCCAACTGATCTAGTGAGTTATTCTCTCTCACTAGTAAGAAATGGCCCGACTTAGTCGATCGGTCCACTGCAACCCATATAGCATCATTCTGCCTCAGAGTCTTAGGCAATCCCATAATAAAGTCCATGGTAATTCATTCCCATTTCCACTCCGGAATAGGCAATAAATGTAGCTTTTCTACTGGAGCTTGATGCTTGGCCTTAACCTGCTAGCATGCCATACACTTAAAAACATACCCCACCACTTTCTTCTTTATTCTGGGCCACTATAAATGTTTGTTCAGTATGTTATACATCTTAGTAGTACCAGGATGCATAGCATAGGTAGCCATATGAGCTTCCTCTAGAATTTCTTTCCTCAGATCATCAACATTAGGCACACCATATTAGGAATCTGGACTCATCTTCACTTTCTCTATAAGCTACACCATATTAGGATCTTTCCTCTGAACTTTTCTAATTCTATCTTGTAACATTGGTGCCAACTTTAGTGTAGTGATCAATGCCTCATCTTGCTCCAGATTCAATTCCACATTCAGAGCTCTCAATGAATCAAGTTTGGTAACCTCGATAACTGAATCTGAACGGCACTGGTATTAGACTTCCTGCTCAAAGCATCAACCACCACATTAGCTTTCCCTGGATGGTACTTAATCGTGCAGTCATAATCCTTTAATAACTCAATCCATCTTCTTTATCTTATGTTCAACTCCTTCTAACTCACCAGATGCTTCAAAATCTTATAATGTATATAAATTTGGAATTTCATTCCATATAGATAGTGTCTCCATATCTTTAGTGCAACGACAACTGCAGCAAGCTCTAAATCATGTACCAGATAGTTAATCTCGTGAGATCTTAATTGTCTCGATGCGTAGGAGATCATGTTGCCATACTACATCAATACATATCCTAATCCTTGATATGAAGCATCATTATGTACCACATATCCTCTAGTCCCTGATGGAATAGTCAACGCCGATGTCATAGTCAATCAATACTTCAGCTCCTCAAAACTCTTCTGACATTCCTCATTCCATCTTAATACTACATTCTTCCTCAGAAGTTTTGTCAGAGGGGCTGAGATCAAAGAAAACTCCCTCGATAAACCTCCGGTAATATCCGGCTAATCTTAGGAAACTTCAAATTTTTGATACATTTCTCAGAGCTTCCTAATTCATCACTGCCTTTATCTTCTTTGGATCTACCTGTATGCCTTGTCCAATCATTATATATCCTAGAAACATTACTTGATCCAACCAAAATTCACACTTACTGAATTTGGCATACAACTATTTCTCCCTCATAATCTGCAGTACTATCCTCAAATGTCTGGTATGTTCTTCTCTATTCTTTGAATACACCAAAATATCTCGATAAACACTATCACAAAGCGGTTTAAGTAGGGCTGAAACACCTTATTCATAAAGGCCATAAGTGCTGTCGTGGTATTAGTTAACCCAAACGACATTACTAAAAACTCGAAGTGCCTATACCTGCTCCTGAATGCATTTTTGGGTACATCAGCCTTAGCTATCTTCCACTGATAGTACCCCAATCTCAAATCCATCTTAGTGAATACCTGAGCTTCCTGCAACTGATCAAGCAAATCATCAATTCTAGTCAACAGGTACTTATTCTTCATTATCACCCGATTCAGTTGCCTATAATCGATGCATAACCTCAAAGTCTCATCTTTCTTCTTTACAAACAAAACTAAAGCTCCCTAAGGTGACATTGGGTCTAATGAAACCTTTTTCCAACAACTCCTATAGCTGAGCCTTCAACTCCTTTAGATCCTTAGGTGCTGTCCTATTTAGAGGAATAGATATAGGAGCAGCACCCGAAACTAAGTCAATCATAAACTTCGTTTCCTGATCTGGAGGTAAACTATATAGTTCAGCGAGAAACACATCCAGGAATTTCCTAATCACAGGAATGTCTTGCATATTCTGCTCAGCTCGAGTATCGATGACATGGGCCAGATAGGCCTCACATCCACCTTGCATCATCCTCAATGCACTCATAAATGATATCAACCTAGCTGGTACTACTTGACTAATTCCTCTGAAAACTGCTCTCGGCTGACTAGGAGATTCTAATACTACCTCCTTGATATAGCAGTTCATGATAGCCTTATGAGCAGTGAGCCAATCCATGCCTATATCTCTCTCAGTTGTAGTATAATTAAGTATGCCTCCAATAATGCTTAATCAATCCAAATCAAGCATCTCTTGTAGACCTTTCCTATAATTGTAGTACTACTTATTGGTGTAATCACCTCTAATTCATAATGTAATAACTTGTTATCACAATACAGTGTAGATGTCAGATGCAGTGCGATAAAGGAATGCTTAGATCTTGGATCTAGCAATGCAAATGCTTCATGATCATAAATAAGTAGTGTACCTGTAACGACATCTGGAGAGTCCTAAGCCTCCTGCCTAGTCATGGAATACACTCGGGCCTGAGACTACGGTCGGCTACTCCGCACCTTAGTCCTGACAGAAGGACTCTTAGAGTTCACTTTATCTATCCTATGGCCTCTCTATCCATTTACACTACTTCGACTTTGCTAGATTGTAGCTTTACTCTTAGATCTCCCACTCATTCCAGACTAAGTTCCCATAACGGCATGATAATTTCTAATCTGGTGGTCAAAGGAGCCGCATCTAAGATAAGCTCTAGACAATCTCCAGCACTCACCCCCGTGCCTCTTCCTATAGTGCTCACAAGGGGGTAACTGACTCTGCGTTGTACCTCTTGCATTGCTAGACTATACAAAACCACCCCCTGTCTAAATCCCAACTTTATTGATCTAGCCGGTGATCTAAAAGCTCAATTCTAGTGCTTGTTGAATCTTCTGCCAAAATCACTCTGAATCTCACTGGACCTTTTCAATCTGGACCTTGCCCAGACTTTATTTGTCCCTCTCTCAGTAGCTGCTCAATTCTGATCGGAACAGCTCTCAACTTAGTGAAACTACTTAGGTTAGAGATCGCTAGTCTTGTCCTGATCTCCATGTTTAGCCCATCTTCGAATCTTATACACTTATCTTCTTCGATAGGAGTCAAAGTGGTAGCATATCCCATCAATTTATTGAACCTGATCTCATACTCTGCCACTGACATCCTAGCCTGCTTCAGATCCAAGAAATCTTTCATCTTCTTGTCCAAGTAGATCTTAGGCATGTAGTTCTCTTTAAAGACCGTCAGGAAGTCTTCCCACTTCAGGTTGCAAGGCTTGGTGGTACTACCTGGAACAGTCTTCCACCACTGGTAAGCTTGACCTTACAGTAAAGACACTACAGTGTTGAACTTCTTGTTAGGCTCGCAGTCCATCTGATCAAAAACTCTCTCCATTCTCTCTAGCCATCCCTCGACCTTCGCTGGGTTTATACTTCCGTAGAAGTCCACAACCCCCTGCTTCCGGAGCCTATCATACCTCTACTCCCTTCTCTCGGGAACTCTAGGAGGCATTTCTTTAGGTCGAGGTACCAATGACTCTCTACTATCTCCTACAGATCTCAGGTCAGCTGATTGCCCCACTTGATCACCTATGGTGGATGACCTGTAATAAATAATAACTTCAATCATTATACACATTTCTCACGATATTTCATGCTTAAAATTCCTATATGTCCCTAGGGATGCCAAACTATGCTCTGATACCACTTAATGTATTGCCTCGTTACTATGAGGTTCATACCGGAACACCCTGAGGACATTTCAGTACATAACCTATGATAATGGTGTGATAAGTTCAATCACAACATTCACTTAACATGGCATAATCATTCTTTATTTTCTTATAAGACATCATAATGAAAAACACCATATTTTAAAACCCAAATCTCTCCTTTCAATTCATAAAACCAAATATTTACATTGACAGCTTTCAATATCATCCGAATATGGACATCATCATATCCTAATACAAAATACACTACATGAAAGAGGAAATGCACAAAAAGATCATTCTAATCTTCCATTCTCAGCTGACCGACCTTTGAGTCATTTCTTCTTTTTCCCCAAAAGTATAAGACTATACTCCTTGTAGCGTCTCTTAGTAGCTAAAGTCGGCTCTCGATCTTGAAAAATCAATGTTGCAATTTTGGTTAGTTTTATGAACTCAATGGGGTAACCATCATCAATGGTTCACTCTATTCATACAACACATCACACATATAACATATAATCCACATCTTTGCATTTTGCATAAATTATCACATATCACATTCTCACTTAAGGGTAACACAATTTTGCATTTCAAACAATCAAACATACTTATTAAAATGTATATGAAATTCTCATGTGACTCTTTTCTAATTATTACGTTGTTGTGACCGAGTACCTAAATTGTCCCATATCCATTGTGCATATCGGGCTCATTTATACTGTCCCTTATCCGTTGGCCTTTGGCCCTTAATCACATTTGGAGCTTTAAGCTTATTTTCGATGGCTACTCAGGTCACAACTCTCATTTTCTGATCATGCATTCATGTATGGGTTTCATATTCAAACAATCATGTCAAGAAGCACTTATTTCGTCACATTCACATACAAGTAGCACATCAATATCACATTCATGCATCAAGTCTTGGACCTTCATGGTCCGACATCAACATAATCAAATCACATTCATGTCATTATTCAAAACATATTTTAAATCAAACAATTAATTGCGTGAAATCATCTAGGTTACTCACTAATTGCTCCTGAAGCTATTGCCTCAAAGTTCCAGTAGCATCTAGATATTGATGTTCCAATTGCTCATCTATATCCAGCAATATACACGTATCACACTTTTGCACAACTATTAGTGTTTGTTAATGCACATGTATGTATATGAAATATGCACAATGCATGTTCATGACAATCCTGGGTATTGGTCTATTATTCTCGTTATATAAGCATTCATATTTCTAAACTCACATAAGTATCATTTATACTTATGGTTTATACCTCAGTAAAACCATTAAAATCGAAATTCATAACTCATTTTGCCAATTCAGATTTTTCCTAAAACATACCTTCAGGTCTACTGTACATGATCAATATGACAATGAAAATGAAGTAATTTGGCAATACTTTCTTCTAGTAAAATATTCTGCATTGTCTTAAGTTTCTAATGACACCAAGATCATTCAATTTGGTTTAGTATTCCAAAATTTATACTCCAAATAATTTGGACTATTCTTTAACTATAATAGTATTCTGTACCAAAATTCAAGTCAGATTCTAGAATTCGAAAGGTAGAATTAAAATTCGACTTTTAATTCTATGTATCTAGTTTAATCTAAATTAAGAATCATTCCTTTTAGATAAATATAGATCAATATATTGCTAAAATACCGAAGAATGTTTAATGAAAATACTCCATTTATAAATTTTCTAGAACTATTCATCATTTTCGTCTCAAATTTATCACTCAATCTCTCCCAAATGATTTCAGAAGATCATAATTTTTAGTGGAGATGTAGAGCAATGTGTTTCAAATTTGTTGGTTCAAATCCTATTCAGTTCAACGCATTCTTAAATAAATTAAAAACCATAATTAACACCAAATATCAAAACATCACATATTCATGCATCTTCTTCATTTCTGCGTTTTCATCTTTCATTTTTATGCATTTTAATTTTTTGTACATTCCCTATTTTCATTTCTACATTTCAACTACCATTCATTCACAAACCAATTAATGATCTATATTTGATCATTAACTCAAAACAGAACATGTGCATATACCATTCATTATCAATTTTCTGCACTCATCCTAACACCATTATGATGATCATTCTACCTCTAAAACATCTCTAAAACAATTTATGATTTATTACTAATCATACATATACACAAGCAAGACATTTACATTAACTATCCATCACCCACGACACAACATACACATTGAAAAAAAATCAAGTCATCACTCTTAATTTACTCATCATTCTATCTTCAATTAACCAAACCCATGATATTTAAAGCATAACTTGTTAAGACTTCAAGTTCTTCAAAACTCCAAGAAGCCCTAATTCTCATGCAACCCACATGCATCATCTTGAAGTTAGATTGGGTTAGGTTTCCTTATATCAAAAGAAAGAGACAACAAAATGGGAGTAGTAAAAGATAGATGGAAGCAAGGTGTAACTTTGGTGAGAAAACCGTGAACTAGATGAAGCTTAGAGAAGAAAGCCACGAAGAAGGAAATACGTCAAGACAAAAACGAATGAATTGGTCTTTCAAAGATAGAAGAAACGTGACTTGGTCATTTAAAACGTAATTGTATAATGAAACGTGAACTAGACAAGTGACACTTGTCACTTATCTAACTTCTAAGGCTTTAACTAAGTTCTTATTGAACTAGTCCCATGACTCTTATCTTTTTATTCCAATTATCACTAAAATTTTCAATATCATTAACTCACAAATTATAAAGTCATCTCCAAAATTTCTTCAAAAAATTATAAATTAACAAATACACTCTCCAAAATAATTTTTAATATATAAAACCCACAATTCTCAATAAAAATCACATTTCACATATATAAATCAATTATACCCAGAAAAATGTCAATGAATGCATGTACAATTATTTTCATATGCAAAAATTCAATATTCACATGTATGTGCCATATCATATAATGCATGAGCATGAAATGCATTTTCTAATCTCTCAATAATCTCTCATATATATACTATTCTAACCTCAACGTGGGTAATGGGATATTACATAACTGCTCTAACATGCCATTATCATAGGATATATACTTGAATATCCTCTAGATGTTCTGGTATATACTTTATGGTAGTAGGTGTTATAACTTATGTTAAACTATTGATATTTTAGATTAAAAAATGGCAAGAATTCTTACAGGTGATGATGTTTGTGTTAGCCCTGATATCTTTTATATTCTTCCTTTTGATGAAATTGAATGGTTTGTTTTTTACTTTTGCCTCATTTTAATTATATGTGCCAATCATTTTATCATAAGAATCACATCACTATGTGGAACATTACGATTACATAAAATAATTACATTGAAAATACAAGAAGATTCCATGGAAACTTGAACACAGAGAATGTCATTTACTATTGTTGTTTGCAAAACAAAAATTTTGTAAGAAGCAAAACTTATAAACCACACCCCATTGTTTAGTAAACTATACAACATTAATAACCGAAATCAATATCAAGACTTGAAATTTACATTGTAGATAATGGTTGTAAGAATTATTTAAGAAACTTTTATCTGTACTAATTCTCATAATATAGAAAAATTAAAAAAAAACTTGTATGATCAAGTTAAGTGGCCTCTTATGTAAAATACATTAGTTCATGTACCTTATAAGTGATGATAACTCTTTTTTCAAGGCGCAAGTACTACTTTTCTTCCAAACTCACCAAAACTTTACACAACTTCTGGAAAGCAAAGAAAACAAAAACCACTCTTTACTTAAGTTTCTGCTTAAGTGATTAGTTTGGCATTATAAAATGTCATAAACATTGAATACCTGTCTATAGAAAGACTTTTAGCTATGCAACGATGTTTGTAACAAAAACTAATCCTTCTTGGAAAGGAACTAATGGTTTATTTTAAAGATGATAATCATAAATATGTTGCCAAAGCGATCACATTCAAGTTAGTATGAAAGTCTCAGAGAAATTTAACAAGCTATCAAGGATATTTTTATCCAAGACAATAACTTAAAGCTTAGGCCACAATTCCTTTTAAGGAATACATACAACACTTTATCATTACTTTGAGGGCATTTTCATAGTGAAAGGAAACATATTTAGCAAAAGATTGCTCAGAACTCGCCATCGTCTTCTTTAGTTATGTGCTTTGTAAGCTCCTATTACTATCTCTCCCTCCTCTTCTCAGCACTTTCCTTGTCCTTTTAGAAATTTGGAGGAAACCTAAGTGCACGTACAGCCTCGTTATGAATATTAAGGTAGAAGGCAATTCGTGAGTTAAAGGTAATTTATGGTTCATTTGTGGAATATATGTCCCCTATCTCCTTAGATACCATTCATCTGTTGTTCAATATGTTCAACATCCTAAGATAGAACAACCTTAATATATTCAAACATTTAGAATATTAATTTAGCATAAATAAACAATGTCATCATCCAAAAAGCAACTTTAAGCCTACAATTTAAGAAAAGAGAAAAGGTTAATTCCAAGAAGCAAATGTATGCCTCTAAGAATTTGTTTAAGATTAAATGTTGAAGATCAATTTTGGCATAGAAATTTAGTGTTAAAAAATTAGTTTTTAGTACAGTTCATAAGTATCTATACATTCAACACCTTATTGCTGTGAATGGGTCTTGATCACTATATATATACACACTATAACTTCATAAGCATAAATATGTTGCATACAAGAGACTATATTTTCTTATAGATAAAAAGTGAAAACTTGCCTAATGGTTTAAATGATCTTCAAACCGTGGGGCCTTTCATCTCAGCCTCTCTAGCCTAATCATACAAATTATAATGCAAATAGTTACGAAGCAACAGGTTAAGAAGTGTTTCCTGCACCAAAAAGTTATTCTAATTATGAGATTTTAACAACATTTCAAGAATAAAGTTTGTGACTAAAGAAGCACCTAACCCAGCTCATCATGACGTAATGTTACAATCTGGTGAAGAGCAAGAAGGTTACTAATGATGAAATAATTCTAAGAATTAGATTAAAAAATGAGGAGAACAAGTAGGGTATCAAAACATGTTCGTGCTTCTCCATAAGGTTTAAATTCTTAGTAGCACAAAAAAGAAGAAATAAGTAAAAAGCCTTCTACTCAAATAAGAACATTCTTCTTCCATATGTGAAAAATGTTAAATTCAAAGGATGTAGGAAAATCGACCCTCTAATCTCAGCAAGATTCCCAGTGAGTTCATAGCTAAGAGAGAAATAGAAGTAGAGCCTTAATGCAAGAACCTCAACAGTTATCCTATTCATGGTTTTTAAAAGTTAGTATGTGGATCAATGAAAGGGATTAGAGTGATCGAAAGTGATGATGCATGAAAAGCCAAGATGTTGGAACAAAAAACCCCTTTTGCTAAGTTTCTAAAAGAAAGAGGGTGAATATTTGGGGATTTAGGGTTTTGAATAAAAATGTAAAATAATTTTCTTTTTTTTTAAAATCCACGTGTGTTTTTTATGTGGCATCTAAAATCCACCTGACCTCTCCAAATTGATTTAATGGCGCATGTATGACACTGCTAGATTTCCATCTAAAATAGCCTAACATTGAATAGACTCGATGAGGTTTAGACCTTAAATGAGCAAGTTAAAATGTTTAGCCCTAAATTGTTCAAACCAAAAAAAGTTTGGCCCAAATTTGGGCATTTAACCATGTCTCTACTATTTATGTATAAACTAGAAATAAAAATCAAAAGGTCTTTATATGGGTTGTAATGATGATTAAGTATGGTATGATTAGGATAAATAAAAGGGTTAAATTGAAGGAAATTTACTAAAGAAAATTTACATGAAACTTGTGTACAAATATACAGGTCATTTCATTGCAACTCCATTGGTACCATATATTTATTCATAATTTTTCTTATGCTCATTTTTTTAATCATCACAATAATTTTGAGCATTCAGTACCACAATTAAAGAAATAATGGACCCATTAAGATTTTCAAGTTCCAACAAAAACACATAATGTAAATAACCTTTAGGTTTCAAAACTATTAAAAAGACTTAAAATAAAAACAAGATAAAGTTTAATATGTAGTTTCAATCATTGAGAAAGGCTATGGCTCAACTTGATTACTCCTAAAGATAAATTTAAGGTAGGATAATAATTAAAGAAATAGGTTAACATAAATTATTGCAACTAAGTGCCTTTATCAACTCAATAATTCCAATTTAAAAAATATGATCTTAATATGTATAATGAAAGCAAGTTCTAGAATTGTTTAATCATAAATGATAACATACATGAAAGAAATAAAAAAGCTAAAAAATTTTGAAATTTTTTCTTTTACGCTTAAAAGCTCATGAAAAAGATGAGTATATATGTTTGTGAATAGTATGTTGTTTTCATTCAATTTGACTACTTCAATGAATACTAAAAATTATGGCTTATAAAACCAATTTTATTCTAACTATCATCCTTTTGCATACCAATTCAATCAATATTTAACAATGAAATAGTGTATTGATGGATAACTTTCAATCAAGTCAGAATATCAGTTCATAAAATTTGATAATCAAGAGCTTAAAGAAATCATTAAAAATTCATTAAACCCTTCCCCACACTTAAAGTTGTACATTGTCCCCAATGTACATAATATCAACATTTAGAATAAGTGAGAGGATTTAGTGATACTTTCCTGAATATGAAAATTTTTCTAATTTTTGTTCCATTTCATTTAGACTAATTCCTTGCTAAATATAAAGAAAAAGGGACAAAGAACATGAAAATAAAAGTAACAAAAGTTTAAAAAAATTAACATTAACATTAATGTTTAAACAAAAGAAAAGGAATAAGAAAAATACACAATTAAAAAGGAAAAGAAAAGATACAATAGTTAAACATCTACTTTTTTTGTCTTGTGACTAAGATCTGTTCGACAGTAGAAGGTCCTCGGATTGTGGAGGAGTTGATGATGAAGAGCCCATGCTGGATTATGGTGGTTGGAAAGTAATGCCCTGTGTTGGACCCCGTTTTCAGAGTCTAACTCCTACTTGCTCTGATAACACATCTGTCGGACCCCGAATTTAGAGTCCAACTCGCATGCAGAATACCTTAATACGTAAGTTATCTCCCAAAGAGAACACCTTGACGACTATCAGATTTTCTTCTCAAACTCCCCTTTTCTCGTCTCAGTTCAGCCCTTAGAATAGTCTACTAGTCCATTCCTACCTTTCAACCTGAATCCCTCAATGATCAGCGTGGGTGAGTCCTCACTTTACACATATACTTGCTTCGGGACTATTGGTATAACTTTTCCTATAAGCATCCAAAACTAGGGTTTCTTTAGATAGATAGAAAGAGGACTCAAGAACTACAATTTTCATGAAGACCTCGAAGATCAACTTTATCAAGGGTCAAAGATGGGACAGAAGATACGCAGTGAACAGTGACCCAGACAATAGCGTGAACATTGTCACAGACGAAGTATGGGAAACAAAGACAATATTTTACAAACGTCAAAACTTTCTCTAGGGGGATTGGTTCAGGGTATTCTTTATACGGTTTGAAAGAAGATTTCAAGGTCTACAACTTCCATGAAGACCTCTAAGGTCAATTCTATCTTCTAAGGGGTCAACAATGGGATAGAAGATACGCGGTGAACAGTAACACAGAAGATGTAAACCTCTTAACTCCTTCTTATAATCCTTAACCCATAATCTATCCTCTGTGTTTTACCCTCTGTGGTTGACTTTTATCTTCTGGGTTAACCCTCTATCGACTGTGAATTATCGTCTGAAGTCTATGAACAGTGACACAGACAATGTCTTGTGTAACGCAACGCTACTCTGTGAACAGTAACACAGATGAAGTCTTGTGTAACGCAATGCTACTTTGTAAACAATAACACATATGAAGTCTGTGAATAGTAACACAGACGAAGTCTTGTGTAACGCAACTCTACTTTGTGAACAGTAACACAGACGAAGTCTTGTGTAACGCAACGCTACTCTGTGAACAGTAACACAGACGAAGCCTTGCATAACACAACTCTACTTTGTGGAAAGTAATATAGACAAAGTCTGTAAATAGTAACACAGACGATCCTATCCTCTATGTTCTATCTTCTATGCGAAACTCTATTCATCCTTACACTCTACAATTCTCCTTGCCTCTATGTTCTGACGTCATCAAAGAGGATACTTATACTCTTATATCCTCCTTGCCTCTGTGTTATGACGTCATCACAGAGGATATTTATACTCTTATATCCTCCTTACCTTTATGTTATGACGTCATCACAGAGGATACTTATACTCTTATATCCTCCTTGCCTTTGTGTTATGACGTCATCACAGAGGATACTTATACTCTTATATCATTCGTGCCTCTATGTTATGATGTCATCACAGAGGATACTTATACTCTTATATCCGTCTTGCCTCTATGTTATGACATCATCACAGAGGATACTCTTCTTATATATTTTCCTTTGCATCTACCTTATTTATTGCACTCTATCAACCTTCTCACCTGCTCTCATTTATTCGAAACTTAAGTAAGAATCACCTAAATGTGATCATTAATCGTTCTCACTCCTCAATTTATTGGATCCACACATGCAACATAAAAATTTAACTAGAAATCATAATCATGCTCAGAGATATATATCCATAAATCATACATCCCCAAATGTATATTTGTTTTACAAGGCTTTAATAACGTTACAAGCAATAATACATCAGTACTTATAGACGAATAAAACTTGAAAAGTGGATAAAGCCTTAGTTCTAAAAAAAAATCAACCCTAAGGATTACAAAAGAATATTTGCAAACTGGTTGCTGCCTTGTACCCTTAAATTACTCACTCTCTGGTGCTTCACCTGAATTGGACAGAAGTTAGCGGGGTGAGCTTAAAGCTCGTAGGTAATAGGTTTATAACTGAGTAATAAGCAGAAAACCTTTTTACAAAGATAAAACACATTCAGATACAAATCATGCATGCATTCATCTTGGTAAACGAATCATGAGCACATCAGAATGGTTCGGGTGGATCCAAAATAGAACGTACTATACATTCCCTTAAGGGTCCTGTGTAGCCGTGAACAGAACATACTAGCGCAATTCTAATTTATGGTCTTGCGTAGCCGTGAACTTATGGGAGTCTATAGAGGAGCTCCATGCCATTAGCGGGCAGGCGGGAGAAGCCTTTAGGCAACTGCACTTGACTCAACTTAGGGGACCACCATAAACCCACATAACATATATATTTTATGATCTTGAAAACTTATTGCCCAAAATAGCGATTCTTGGAAAACTTTCTTTTTATATCCGAAACATGATTTCATAAAGTATGCAACTTTTGAAGAAAACATTTTGCATGAAAACATGCAGCAACTTTTAACACTTATGCTACACCAAAACAGAACAACCAATTTGCACATTTATGCAGAAATTGAAGTCATTGAAAGAAAGACAATGATGGCTTATTACTTCATCATAAAACTGAAACCCACCTTAAAAATCCTTGCTTTCTTAGGTATCGGACTTAAGGATGCCTTTCTTCTTGATTCCCTTGCCTGTCTTGAACCCCTCCTTGATTTCCTTCACAAAGATACAACTCCCATTTTAACAAAAATCTGGATTCAACTAACCCATAAGGTACATTCACTAAGATGAATTCTAGGATATTTAACCTATATATCTCTTAAGCTCTTT
>JANZXR010018417.1:0-15599 GCA_027575705.1 Erythroxylum echinodendron
TTATTATATGTTCTATGTTTTTTATTAGAGTTATAAACTTAATTTTTGTAGAATTAAAAATTTAAAATCTAAATTCTCATAAGAATATTCAACGAAATACTAAAATATATAATTCTCATACTCTTATAATTTTTAAAGTCATATCCTCATAAGTCATTTTACAAATAAACAGCTGATATTAAACAACTAATTTTACTAAATATCTCTAACAAACAACTAATGCAATACGCTAATCAAATTAGCTAATAGAATCAGCTATCAGCTAATAGCTAATATAATCAGCTAATTGCTAAACAAGGCCAATATAGAATAAGTTTGACAAGAGTATCTATCTATTTTCTATACCGACAAGCTATCCTCAAAAGCATCGATGTGTGTGAGGTGACAGTTGGGAGACGAGTCCTATCGAACCTAGTAGCTCATATAACACCTGAAATAGTTGCAGGAGAACAACAGAGGATGGTCATTGCCAATCTTCCTACAAACTACGGTCTTTAGAGAGCTATGAGTAGTGGACCTGCGGAGAGGTAATGTTGATGTTGTTCTGTAGTGTTGTTATGAACAATGTTGCAGGCTGAGGAAGATAAGAGATAGGCCAACACATCTCTTTCCTCTGGTGACAATGTGGCAATAAGAGTGAGGATGGCGACAGGGAGGAAGGAGAGATGGTCGAAGATGGGGGATGGTGAAGGGTGTATGGCCCCTCTACGACATAGCTTCTTCATGGTGCCGTTGAGCTTGCTAATAGTCTGTGATGAAAGATTCTTCAATAGTGAATATGGACTTTGAGCATGTTAGATGACAGAGAGAAAGAACGAGTTGGGGCGTTGATCTATTCTCTATTTGTTATTGAATAGGTAGAACAAAAATAAGAATCTAAGGAGTTATTAAATAGGAAGAGTTTGAATAGAGATGGAAACTTTTCCAAGATTGAACGAAACTATAAGTCGAAAAGATTAAGTTTGTTTGAATATAAACTCTAAAAATTCAGAAATCAAAGAAGAAGATAAAATTACGAGTTTATTTACGATTGAGGGAAAACTGACTGGCTGATTTTTTTTCTAACATTTATAAGTATAAACCAAATCAAAAACTTGTCCGATTCGTTTTCTTTCCAGTTGAATTGGTTGGTATGATCTGGTTTTTAAATTTTTGACATTTTTTTGTCATCCAGGAACAAATTACAAGAATGCTGCTGAAGCAATTAATCTTTAATCGACCCCATTCATTGGGCCTTTTGATAACTTTTATTAAGCTTATTAAGGTGATTATCTTTCCAGATATCTTATGGATCTTTGCTTTCTTTCCTGTGTTGTCACATTTTATTATCAATGTCGCTCTTTTTCGGCACGATATCGTTTCTTTTTTATTTGACAAAATCCAAGATATAACTTTTGGAACCAATAGTTCATAAGATGTGCGCTTGAGCTTGAAAAACTATTTGAATTGGTTGCTAGTCATGTGTCGACTTAAAATCTGTGGATGAGAGGATAGTCTTAGGATGGGATTCCAAAGTAGAAGCAAATGAATTACAGAGAAGCAGAAAATTAAGTTTGATATTTAAAATTTTAATAAAATAATTAATAGTTAATAATTATTTAAATAAATATTAGACACTAATTTTGAAGAATGACTAAATTAAATTAGATATGTTTCGATCTCTTGTTTCAGCGAGATTTATAGTAGATGTTATTATTGTTGTTTCAATACGCATAAACTAATTTAACTTTGTCTAAGAAAATTTTTAAGGAAAAATTTTTAAAATAACTATATTTTGATTTTTATGAAAATATGGTATTAATTAAAATATTGTTTTCAATGTCAAATAAGTTATAAGGAACATAATCTTATTAAGAAATTAAATAAAAAACCTTCATTTCACCGTTAATATAAGTGTTGAATAAGAAAATTAACTAGAACATATTTTTAATATAATAAATAAAAGTTTTTAACATTTGTTGCTACTAAAAATCTTTTTTAATAGTCAAATAGTTTTTAGCATTATTTTATATTAAATAACTAAATTTTATATTTATAATTATTTATAAAATTAATAAAATGAAATATTTCATGTCATATGTTTTTAATAAGGATATTAACAAATAACTAAATATTCATACAAATTTATATAATTAAGAAATCAATAATCAATTTATTTTTAATCCATTTTATATTCGATCTTTTCTCCGGTGAGGTACGTGAAAGTTAGTTACTTTATTTAGAATTATTGGTTGGACATTTAAAATTATAGATTAAAACAATTTTTACTTCAAATTCATATCTCTACTTTAAACCTATATATTTTTGACAAATGCAAAATTCATCTTTCTCAATTAATTTTAAGTCTTTTTGCTCCATACCAATTGATATTCCTCCTCTCTTTTTTTATCAGAGTATCATCTCTTCCCGAGCAGTCAAGCACTCTAAGAAGATTAAATCAATGTTTTAAAAATCAGATCGGGCATTGAACCAGTCAAAAATAAGTTTAAGGTTTAAAGGCTGTTAACCACCACGTAACCAATATATAATAAATAAGAAATAAAAATTATAAGAATAAATAAAATAGATTTTAAAATAAAATACTTTATTGAAATAAAAAATACACTAATAATGTCTATTAATATATAATAAATAATAATTTAAATTTAGATTGAATCTAACATAAAATTCAAAATAATAATAAAATAAAAATTATTCTTAAAAGTTCAATTATGCTTAAAGAAAGTCAATAAAAAGGACTTTAAATTTATTATAACTTTTTTCAATGTCCTTTAAACATAATTTTTTATAGTTTAAATATTATTTTTTAGCGTATGCTCAAATTATCTTAAGCAAAATTATTTGTTTATAGTAACTAGTAATTCAATTTATTAAACAAATTAATAATAAAAATAATATTTTTTTAACAAAAATATTTAAAAATTTTCAATTAAAGTATAATAGAAAATAAAGAACCTAAATTTTGACAAAAATAAGTTTTTAGCGAGATTAAACATATTTAGTATTTTTTGAGGATAAAAATAGTAATAAATTTTTAATAATAATAATAATTCAAAACAATTTAATTAAAATTTAAAGAGATAAATAAAGAATATAAATTTTAAAATTATATTTTATTAGTTAGATTGTGTAAGAATCTTGAAAAGAAATAAACAATAAATTTATTGAAAAATAAAGATATATGAAATGAGCTTCAGAGCTAATATAGAATAAAGAAAGAATTATTATCAGATTCTTGATAAACGTTTTTAGTGTTATTCACTCTCTTCAATCTTTTCATCTTCTTCAATTATCATTCATACCAAACTTTTTCTATGCTATTTATTTATTTTTTTAAATTTTGGTTCTTTAATGTACAAAAAAACCAACCGATTTTGTTGCTTAATCGGACAGTTTCCTTAAGAAAACCATCAGGTTTATTTTTTTGTAATGGTTATAATTACAAATCGGACAAAAAATTAGCCCAATTCAGTCCGATTTTAAAATTATTGATTAAAACTCAATTTAGTGATAAATTTTTATAATTATATTTGTAATCAAAATTTGATCATCATTGCCTTTAAAAATGTGTTGAACTTGAAAAATAAAGTCACCTTATCTAGTGTATAAGGCTTCTGCTTTACGAGTGTCTAAGGGGGGTCATAATATATGCAACTTTTTTGTACTTTTACAAAGAGGATAGTTTCGTAATTTGAACATATGATCTTATGATCACAAATGAGAAAGTTTATCGATTTCTCTAAGATTGAATATTGTTGAGCATGACAAATACTGGAATGAATTCGCAAACAATGAAGTAGTATGTTATCATTAAAATTATGCAATGTACAGTGTCCATTTCTCTAGTTTGTTTTTCCTTTCTTTTATTTACACGATCCTTAAAATATTGAAAAGTCTGCCTCTTTTTGTTGACTCTTTTTTATTAAAATGCTATTCAATCAAATTTTTTGTGTAGGTTAGGGATCCTTAGTTATCAATTTTACTTGTATATGGTTAGTAGAAAGTCAAACAATGGTGGCCACAAACTCTAACTGCCCACATCTTTGTGCTCTATACCAATTGATATTCGTCCCCCTCTTTGGGTGATGGGAAATAGGGTCGAGATCTGATCTCGACAATAGTGAAATAATTACGAAACTTTTTCATAATCTTTGATTTCCCAAAGACCAAGATCTCTTTAATTCTATAAAATGATTAACACAAATCATAATAAAGCTAAAACTTGATTCATACCTTATTCCGAAGCTTGATAATAATCTTGCCGTATCCCTCGAACCACTCCCAAAACTGATCCGTTTCAACCATTGTAGCCGCGTAAATGTCCGTCCACTAGTAGTATGTACAGAATGAGTTGAGAGAACTCTGTAACTCTTACAGAGAGGATTAATTACATAAACTTTGGACTTTTAGTAATTTAATTGAAATTAAATTCTAATTTTAATGAGAATTACAAATAATTCGAATTAAATACCAATTATGCCCATATAAGATTCAATATCTCATAATTATTTTTTATTTATTAAATATTTCATATTTAATCATAAAGTTTCTCAAATTTTACAATCAAATCTAACTCGATTAAATTAACTTTGCTCTCTTCAACCCATTATATCTGTGAGACTCATTAGGTTCCTAAATATGTTGACAATGATTATAAATTCTAATTCTAATTCATAATTAGAATTAGATAAATTAAAACTCTTTTTAATTTATCTTTAATTCTGCAATTAAACAATTTATAATCATAGATCAAGATTAACGTCTAGCAACTCATCATGGCCACCCAAATATTTAGGAATGTCAAAGTGGTTTTGACTAACTTTTCCAAGCATGATTTTTTTGTATAATTCAATCCTTTCATCACTCAATGTTCCAATTAGACATAGAGCATGGAATTGATGTCTTCATTTTTGAGTCTAATCATACTAGTTCTCTGCCATTAGCTATCGATTCAATTAATGACATCTGTAAACTTTTTACAAAGCATCATTTCATCTTGGCCAAGGATTTCCTTAATCAATACTAATCGAGAACAATGAAACATCCTCCCTAATTACTTTAGGGTGATGAATCCTATCTTGATTACACAACTACCTCTATATAGTTCATGTTGCGTCCAATGACTACCAATTAAACGACCTACGAGGTTGGGGCGTTGATATAAGGGTCTTTATGACACAATCAATAATTCATTTCATTTTCAATCAGGTCTTGCTCTAGCTTCTTTGGGGGTTATTACTTCCTTATTAGCTCAACATACAAGTCAAAGGATCAATTATACAATCGTCACTATGAGAATTTCATAAATATATAAGTAATGTTCTAAATGTATTTCTCATATTAGGTCTATTCAGTAAAATTGTTCTCTAGCAAGCATCTAAGTATCTGGATACTTTAGCCCATAAGATCGACTACTTCCTTTATAAGAAAAATTAAAACGTTTGCTAGTCTTTTTACATTCTATTAATGTCCAATCTTAATAGAATAATGACTAGGAACATTTCGAAATAACACATAAATGCAATATGAATCTCTTAATTATAATCTCATTATAATTTCATTTGCAATGTACAATTATCCCATAGACTTTATTATACATCTAAACATGTATAAGGTAAATAATGCCTTTAAATAATTTGTCACTAAACTACAACCAAAGCAATTAGCTGTAGGGTATAAACCAACAATCTCCCACTTGTACTAAACCAATCGTTTAAGCATCTCATACCATATCACCATATGAAAATTATTCTACTACTGGGACATTCGCTTAATGAAAGAATTCTACAAGATTCTCTATAGTGTGCACTTGCTTAAATCTTACAACTCCTATCTTAATTATCATCATAATTAAGAAAATTTGCCTAAACACATTATTGGATCTTTGATGAGACATTATCTCCTTATGCATGCCTAATGGCTCTAATGTTATACAGTACATTACTGTTTTGAACAATGCAAAGAACTCCATCAAGTTCACTAAAGGACTTGTTGATCCAATTAATCATTTCCATTAAATGAAAAATGTATTATGGATCAATTAATGACCATTGCTACATCGAACCTTTCTAACCCTAAATGATATTATTTTAAGTAAATAAACCTTATTTAGGATTTACTTTTAAAATTATATCCTTATCATTTTGAACTCAAATATCAACTCACACATAGAGTAATGGATATCTTTAATACTTCATAAGTATCTAATATCTCAAATACTAAATACCTTTAGTACATTATCTATTTACATTGACTTAGAATAATTTAACAACGTCCAATCTATCTCTATAGATCTAATTCCTAGAATTAAGTTGTTACCTCTTTATATTCAATAAGAGTTGTTCTTGGGCAATTATATATTCAACACTTGAAAGTTAGAATTGATGTTCTCTGTGAGTAATATATCTTCACATACTCCCACGGAAGAGGACAACAATACTCCTGCTAACCTTCTTATAGACGTGATAAATTCACAATCGTCTAAAAAACAAACTCTTTGAATTCATCATGAAAGTGAATCTTTCAATATCTCTTAACCGTTTAATTATACATCAAGTGTATCATTAAAGGCACTAGTTCCAATTAGACGTATTGTCAAAAGATTTGAACTTTTCAAATTTCATCTTACTCTTATTACTTATCTTGAGAACCATTCACCTATAAGTTTACATTGATTCAAATAATTTGTTCAATGAATCTGTAAGATTACGTCAAATCTTTTGGATATCTCATAACCTTTTATTATCCAATTTAGTTCTAAAGTGAATAGATAATACATGCTTCAGTTAAGCGTCACATCCTCAAATCACTAGCTTTGACTCTTTCAAAGACCTAGCATTTCATATCTAATATGAAATCTTGCTAATTAATTCAATCGGAACTATTGAATGTAAGTTATTATACTAGGCATCATTATAGAAAAATAATATTGCATCCTACAATATCTCATATTGCATTTCACTCCTTACATAAATCCATACCTTTATGGAAATTTTTTTGTGAAGGTATTTACTAAAGAACCTTATTCCCTATAGATAACCGAAACTATAGAACTTGCCACAAAGATCTCATCAAAAATTTTTTATGAAGGTATTTATTAGAGAATCTTATTCCCTATAGATAACCGAAAATATAGAACTTGCCATAAAGATCTCATTGAAATTTTTTTATGAAGGTATTTACTAGAGAATCTTATTCCCTATAGATAACCGAAAATATAAAACTTGCTACAAAGATCTCATCGATGTGCTTTAACATTCTCAATGCTTAATTTCCACTTAGATTTAAACAGTTTGAACTTTTTCAAAATTTTAAATCATCATTTCATTAAATACTTATGACTATATCACATAAAGTCATTAGTAATCTAATGAAATATAAGTATTATCCTTTTTATGAATTGTTATTCTATCCAATACATCACATATATAAAATTTAACAATGCAATACCATCATCATCCTTTCACCAAAGGCTGGTTTGGTTATTCTTCAACTTTACAAGTTTCACAAGTTTCTTCATGTCCTAGTATGTAACTTTATAATTCTCATTATGTTGATTTAGCGAATACGGGAAAGGATAATCTTAGTTATCCAACCTTTTATTATTGCCATTTATTTTAAACATAAGTCTCCTTTAATCCAACACATACAAACTCTTTGTATAAAATTAAACCAAATACTTTTATTTAACATTCTATTTCTAACCATGCATTGCATATTACATTAATGTTGAATCTAAATTCAATATCAAATACTTATAAGCATGAATTAGAAATACATATGATCTTTATCATATCATATATAGGCATGAAAAATCATGCAATCATTCTTTTCTAATGACAACTATTATCATACTATAGATAAGCCTTTAATTATAGTCCACAATTATGCTTTTAGTATGCTAAATTAAGTGAAACAATTTCATGAAGGTATTATACCTTTTAGCTCTAGTCCATTCGGCCTCTTGCATCTTATTATCATAGTGTTGACATATGTCTTACATGTAATTTTCATCAAAGTTTACAAGACATTAGTCAACTTAAAATGTTAATACATGTTGTCATCTATATGATTTTGACATATCTCTATAATTTTATTTCCATATCCTCAATAGGGATTACAACAAAATAGCATAATTGGCACACATATTTCTATTTAACTTTGAGAACTCTTCTTAAACATAATAATTGTCTAAGAAATTTGGTTCACTAACTTAGCATCAACTATAGTAAACAAGGTAAATTTCACTCATAGCAAAATAAATGTAAGAAAGCAAGTAATCAATTATATACCATGACTACCAAATTAAATTAGCACTTTAATCATGTATTTGATTACTTCCACTATTTTATTCGAAATAGTAGCCCTCACACCTATTCGAAAAGATTACTCTAATTTTTTTAATAGGTAAGATCCCATTCAAGTATAGTTGATCTTGAGTTTGCTCAACAAACCAACTAGACCTAAATTAGGTAGATAACAACTTTATCAATCATATCTCATATGACTTCTAGATTCGTTAGGTGACAGCTCTTATCAAAACATATCCTCTATGTTATTCCTAACCCTACCCCTCAATTTATGTGATCATGAGTTTGCTCATTCAAATCACACAAATTTAGTTAAGTAGAACCCATTGTCATAAGACTAAAGTTAAAGCAGCCTTGAGTTTACTCAATAAGCCAACTATAAACAAAATTCTGGTTTATTCTTATAACGATGGAAGGCAATAATCACGTTCTCAACATGTACTTAAAATTTTAACAAGGGATTTAATTCCATTTGCCTCATCAAACACAATTTGTATGTAAAATATCACACATATAAAACATAAATTTTATCATGCATCCAATATATATATTAACCATTTAACTAAAGTATGCAATTTATGCACTCATAATCAAATTATATGTATGAAATATCAAGCTTCGTTTGATTCTAGTTATTGATCTTTATAATCTAAAATAACATTTCCAACTCCTTGGAAAAATTAAAATAGATTAAAACCATTGATTCCTAAATAAATTAAATTCCTATTCCAAACATAAATTTAATTTGAGTTGAAAACAATTTTCAAATCCAATTGGAAACTATTTTCAATTTATATTGAGTCTTTTAACAAAATCTAATTGAAAATAATTTTCAATAAATTATTCTTCTTAATTAATATAATTTAGAAAAACTCCTTTTAAAAATTATATAAGTAACACTTTCAAATCTAATTAGAAATTTCTATTTCTAACCTCATTAGAAATTACTATTTTCTTAATTAGAAAACTATTTTCTAATGTTAAAAAGGAAACTAATTTCAAAATTAAATAAAACACTTTTAAATTTAATTAAGAAATTCATTATATTAAAGAAAGTTAGAAAACTATTTTCAAAAAATATTAAAGAAAGCACATTTTTCTTAATTAATAAAGGAAAACACTTTTCAGAATTTAATCAAGAAAAATACTTTTCTAAAAATCAAGAAACTTATTATTCATAAATAAAGAAACAATTTCTAAATAAATTAAATAATAATTATCTAAAAAAATAAAATAATAAATTTAATTTATGTCAATCAAATTGAAACAAATAATTTTAATTAAGAAACATTTTTCTTAATTACTTAAGAAAAATATTTTCTTAATTTTAAGGAGTCTAATTAATTAATTTCAATTTAATTGAAACTAATTAATCATTATTTTAGATACTACTTTTGTAATTAGTAATTAGGAACCAATTTAATTATTAATCTTAATCATATCAGGAAAAATAATTACTTTAATTTTGAAATTAAGTTCTCATCTTAATTAATATAATCTTATTATAATTATAATTTCTAACATAATCCAATTATGAGAGAAATATTTAAAATCTTAGCTTGATTCTAATTATTGATTTGATAAATAATTTAATTTAATAAGTCAACTCTTGAAAAATTAAACTAAATTTCAAAAAAAATCCTAATAAAATTTACCCTGAATCAATTTTCAACAATTGGAAAAACACTTTTCCAAATTTATTATGAGTGTAAATTGAATGGAAATTAAGGTTTTTAAAACATTAAAATCAAATAAATTAAGAAAAAAGACTGTTTGAAAAAATGTTGAGGAGGTCTGTGAAGATGATGTCAAAACCTCTAAATAAAGAACACGCCGCCCCATCATCCTTACGTGTTCCCTGTTTAGCTCCTGAAATGGGGGCGCGTATGCCCATTTTTGTCTAGCTACCAAGTAATGTTCTATTCGCTCACATCACCAACCTTCCCCCTTCATCTCTTCTGTCTTACACCATCACTTGGTTCTGTGCTCTATATGCCTATTGCATTTTCTACTGCGGAATGGGCGTGAATCATCCTTAGCTAGTGGTGTGGCCACTGGTTCATTACTAACGTCGCCAACCAGTGGCGATACCATGCCACTAGTTCAACAGCTAAACTAGCGACTACGTTTAGCTGCTGGTTTTAACCCTTGTTTGAAAAATTAAAAACCTGGCTCTGATACCACCGATGGGAAACTAGGTCAAGATCTGATCCCGACCGTAACAGAATAATTATGAAACATTTTTGCAATCTTTGATTTCCCGAAGACCAAGATCTCTTTAATTCTATAAAATGATTAACACAAATCATAATAAAGCAGAAACCTAATTCGTACCTTATTTCAAAGCTTTGTAATAATCTTATCATATCCCTCAAACCATCCCAAAACTGATCCGTTTTAACCACTATAGCCACACAAATGTCTGACCTCTAACGATATCCATAGAATGAGTTAAGCGAACTCTGTAACTCTTACAGAGAGGGTTACACAATAAGTGCTAGCTTCATGGAGCTTAAGCCTATTTATAATAAGCTTTGGACGTTTTAGTAATTTAATTGAAATTAAATTCTAATTTCGATTAAACTTTAATTAGAATTACAAATAATTCTAATTAAATACCAATTATACAAATATAAGAGTCAATATCTCATATTGATCCTTATTTATTAAATATTTCATATTTAATCATAAAGTTTCTCAAACTTTACAATCAATTCCAACTTAATTAAATTAACTTTGCTCTCTTCAACACATTTTATATGTGAGATCCATTAGGCTCTCAAATATATTGGCAATAATTATAAATTCTAATTCCAATTCACAATTAGAATTACATAAATTAAAACTCCTTTTAATTTATCTTTAATTCTCCAATTAAACAATTTATAATCATAGATCAAGATTGGTGTCTAGCAACCCATCATGACCACCCAAATATTTAGGAATGTCAAAGTAATTTTGACTAACCTTTCTATACATGAATTTTCTGTATAATTCAATCCTTTCCTCAACCAATGTTTCAATTAGACATAGAGCATGGAATTAATATCTATTCTATTTGTTAGTCTAATTATATTAGTTCTCCGATATTAGCTATCGATTCAATTAATAACATTTGTAAACTATTTACAAAGCATCATTTCACCTTGGCTAAGGATTTCCTGAATCAATACTAATCAAGAACAATGAAACATTCTCCCTAATTACTTTAGGGTGATCAATCCTATCTTGAACACACAACTACCTCCATGTAGTTAATGTTACATCCAATGACAAACGATTAAACGTCCTATGATTAAATAGATCATTTGTAGTATCAAAACATAGTAATCCCCATACAAGATAACTTTGATGACCTTAAGTCAAAAGATCACTTATACAATCTTCACTATGAGAATTCCATAGATATACAAGTAATGTTCCAAATGGATTTCTTATATCAAGTCTATTCAGTGAACTTGTTCTCTAGCAAGCACCCACACATTTGTTTAAGTATCTGTATACTTTTGCCTATATAAGATCGACTACTTACTTCACAAGGAAAAACAAAACATGTGCTAGTCTTTTTACATTCTATTAATGTCCAATCTTAATAGAACAATGACTAGGAACATTTAGAAATAATACATAAATGCAATATGAATCTTATAATTATAATCTCATTATAATTTCATTTGTAATGTATAATTATCCCATGAACTTTATCACACATCTAAACATGTACAAGATAAAGAATGCCTTTAAATAATTTGTCACTAAACTATAACCAAAACGATTGGCTGTAGAGCATAAACCAACATTGGGACCAACATATCGACTTTTCTAACTTTCGAGCCAATCAAGCACTCCCATGTTGAAGCAAGAGGACTAAAACTCCAAGTAGCACAGATTGGAACTGATAATTTGACCTAGTTATGACAACTTTATTGGTTGTTTGAATGAAATGACCATAACAACTTTTGACAACAATAGACTAATAATTTTGATGGCGAATATAGTTCTTAGAGATGAACAACCATTGTCTATGGTTGAAAGCTAGAGATTCGGGATATTTTTCAATTCACTCCAACAGAATTTCAAGGTTCCAAGTCAGAATACATTGAGGAAAGATAATTTCAAATTTTATTAGGACAAGAAGAGAGAAACATTAAGAGCATTGTCGAGTGCTCAAGGACAAATTGCCATAACAACAGACATGTGGATAGCCGATAACCAATAGAAGGGTTATATGGTAGTGATGGTACATTATATTGATAATGATTGGAAGTTATGCAATAAAATTTTGAGATAATTTATATTCTTTAATATTATTATTATTTACTTTTTTCATTATTTTATGAATTTATGATTTATATTGTTATGCTTTTTCACGATAGGTTCATTTATGTGCCGACACCGCATATAAGTGAAAAATTAGCAAATATGTTGAAAGATAGTTTGATGAGTTTGAACATCAACAACAAAGTTTCGTCCATCACAGTCGATAATTGCAGCACAAATGATGCTATGATTGAGAAGTTGAAGGGTAAGATGTAGGTTGGGAGCTTGTTGGTTGGAGGTAAGTTATTTCACATACGTTGTTTTACACATATTCTTAACTTGATTGTAAAGGTTGGGTTGGAGATGATAAAGGAAGTAAAAAAGTGTATTCGAAGTAGTGTTTTATATTGAAGTGCAACTCCTAAAAGAGTTGAAACTTTTAAAGATGTTGCACAAATTTTATGCATTCCTTGCACAAAGAAGTTGGTTTTGGTTTGTCCTACTAGATGGAACTCAATCTTTAAGATGTTGGAGTTAGCAATCCCATATGCTTAGCTATTTATTAGATTAGCCAAAAGATATCCTCAGTATACCTGCGTACCAGTAGAGGATCAATGGGACTTGACTAAAGAACTTTGTATGAAGTTGAATTACTCGATAGTTGGGCTGAATTGTTTTCAGGAACAAAATATCCAACTTTGCATTGTATCTTTAGCATTATGTCTAGCATAAAGCATGTTTTAGGATTGTGGATGTTTAACTCCAATGAAATGACAGAACAAATGACGTTGGAGGAGTAAATGGCGGAGAATTTTAATTCTTATTGGTCTAAGGTTGGAGATATTATTGCAGTATTATATGTGTTGGCCCCGATAAACAAGATGGATGGGGTTGAATATATATAATGTATTATATAGTGGTGAAGCTTAAGAATGTCTACATACCATGAAATAATTATGGTATCAATTATTTCATCACTATGAAGCCAGAATGCAACAAACTCATGATCAAGATGTAGGCAGTTCAACTCAGACTTCAGTTTCAAGTTTGAGCTTTTCTTCTAACCCATTATTGACAGATTCTCTTTCAAAATTTTTGAAATAGAAAAGGGCTAGGATATCTTATAGTACGATGAAGTTCGATAGATATGTTTCTGAGGCGTGTGTTCCTGAAACTGAAAGTGATTCATTTGATATATTGTTACGGTGGAAGATGCCTACACATAATTATCCCATCATGCAAGCCATTGCATAGGACTTGTTAGTTATTTCATCATCAACTGTTGCTTCAGAGTCTGCATTTAGTACTAGTGGTTGAGTCATTACTCCTTATCATTCTCGTCTTTATTATCACACTGTGAAAGCTTTTGCGTGTGCTCAAAGTTGGTTAAATAATGAAGATATTGATGATAAATTCTTTTCTTTTTAATATATTTATTTTATTTACCTTTATATTATCTTACTTAATCTTGTGTTTTTTTTCCTACAGCCACAGGTATTAATGCAGAGGGGATTAGTGAAATTAATCGACCAATGGAAGGTTATTTTGATCAAATATATGAAGGTGAAGGTTTTTTTAATTTCTTTTTATGTAATATTAGATTATTAAATATTATTTTTATTTTAATATTATATTCATAAATATAATTTTTGTACATACAGATTATTGGATCAAAACTGTGTCTGTTGATGACCTTACTAATAAGTACAATTAGAATTAGATGATGCTCTTTTAGTCTCCACTATCCAATCTATCCAGCTGCTGATTTTCTAATTGTATCTTTTTTTGTAAAATTATTTAGATAATCATTCGTCTATAGCAAAATTTTCTATGGTTAATGAATTTAGTTTTATCAATCTCTCTTACTATAATTAATAAATAATTTAAGTAAATTAAAATTTGTAAGTAAATTAATTGAATTTCTTAACTATAACGATTAACTTAACAACTTTTTATATAAAATTCTAATTAATTGAATTAAATTTCCTAATTAACCATACCATTACTTACATCTCAACATTTTAATTTTTGTATTTTTTCAATAATGATATGGAAATGTATGTAGTACCCTTCAATATAAATCTGACTTAATGACTTTTAACATAAATTATATCAATATTTAACTCATTAGTCTGTCATCATACCTAAAATCTTAATTAAAACATTAAGAAGTTAGTGATGTTATGCTTTCATTTAGTGACTTATAGTTTTATTCGAATGAAATATTAAGTAGTTTAAATAAAAAGATATAAATATTTTGTATTTTAATATTCAATAAATAAATAACTTTATTATATCATAATTAATTAATTATATGTTGTTATAATTCAAATTTGTCACATAATATATATATTAAAAAGAAAAAAGATGAAAATTTTATAAATTTTATGAAATATGATATGCTTGTAACACTTTAAGGATTAGAAGGATTTAAAGTAATACTTATATCTTATATCAAGGTTTTGATTAAGGATCTAAGGAATTGCTCTTAACAACCTTTTAATTAGAGTGACTTAGGCAGGAATGAATCTTCTAATATTAGAAATCAGATAGGAGAAAAATTATGAATATAATTTAGATTAATTACAATATAATGATTTTAGAAAAAAAGTAAAAGAACTATTTTTGACTTAATGATATAAACAATTTATAAAAAAAGCAAAAGAATTTATAAAATGTATTCTAATTTTAATAAAATAATAGCTATTTTCAATATAATATACTATACTTTTTTGTTTTTATAACTGAATTACTTATATATTATTTTGGAATTGATTCCTTAGGATTAATAAAATGATTAATTCATTTTAAGATTAATATAAATACATATATGAATAATGCATATATTGTCTAAATAAAAAAATAAAATAAAAAGTTTAAATTGATTTGTTTGTACAGTGAATAATTATGGCAACATTATCGTTGCCATATATTTTTAATAAATATAAATTAGTTCATATTTTATATCTTTTATTTTATATAAATATTTTTGTATAATTTATGGGTAATTTCATTATCATCTTACATTTT